>NW_025573852.1:2500-27115 GCF_020424385.1 Procambarus clarkii | reverse complement strand
GGGACTTGAGAATGGTCCACAATGGACTTGAGAATGGTCCAGGACGGACCGAAACGTCGTCGTCCCTTCACCTTCTAAAATCAAAACTAGTTTGACAGACGAGTTGTTGAGGAGTTTGAATAATCTCACAAGTAATTTCACTTGTAGTTAGCTTCTCTATAAGTAGCGTTCTTGTAAGTAATAATTCTCAAGATACAAATATTTTGCATAAGGAGCATTGCAGTCATCACGTGATGCTGCTAGACATCTGGTGATGCTGCCAGACATCTGGTGATGCTGCTAGACATCTGGTGATGCTGCTAGACATCTGGTGATGCTGCCAGACATCTGGTGATGCTGCTAGACATCTGGTGATGCTGCTAGACATCTGGTGATGCTGCCAGACATCTGGTGATGCTGCCAGACATCTGGTGATGCTGCCAGACATCTGGTGATGCTGCCAGACATCTGGTGATGCTGCCAGACATCTGGTGATGCTGCCAGACATCTGGTGATGCTGCCAGACATCTGGTGATGCTGCTAGACATCTGGTGATGCTGCTAGACATCTGGTGATGCTGCCAGACATCCTGGTGATGCTGCCAGACATCTGGTGATGTCTGCCAGACATCTGGTGATGCTGCCAGACATCTGGTGATGCTGCTAGACATCTGGTGATGCTGCTAGACATCTGGTGATGCTGCTAGACATCTGGTGATGCTGCTAGACATCTGGTGATGCTGCCAGACATCTGGTGGTGCTGCTAGACATCTCAGTAATACAAGGAGCTCAACAGGAAGTAATTTGTCTACTCATCATCAAGTCCCAAGTTGATGAGCTCGTTAATGTTTGATGAAGACCGATGATATAAGCAACTTCAGAAGGACTTGAGTTTTGTAAAACTGTGGACGAAAATTTTTGGGGCATATATATATATATATTATATACATATATATATATATATATATATATATATATATTATATATATATATATATATATATATATATATATATATATAAATCTTCATGGAAATGATGTTACTTAATGTATATACCCATAGATAGGAATATACATATGGATTAAGTGAGAGAAAAGAGAGAGAGAGGCAGAGAGTGATAGTGAGAGATAGATACACACATAGACAAGTGAATGAGAGAGAGAGAGAGAGTGGAGAGAGAGAGAGAGAGAGAGAGAGAGACGCGAGAGAGAGAGAGTGAGAGAGAGGAGAGAGGAGGAGAGAGAGAGGGAGAGATGAGAGGAGAGAGGAGAGGAGAGAGAGAGAGAGGAGGAGAGAGAAGAGAGAGAGACCTCGAGGAGAGAGAGAGAGAGAGAGAGATGAGAGAGAGGAGGACGAGAGAGAGAGAGAGGAGAGAGAGAGAGAGAGAGAGACGGAGAGAGAGAGAGAGAGAGGAGAGAGAGGAGATCGATGAGAGAGCGAGAGCTTCACCGGTGACTACCCGACTGAAACATTGCAAGATAAATTTGATAGGTGTGAATTATGAAGGGGAAAACTTTTCACGCCTCGCTATCTACATAATACGCCAACAGTCTCCGGCTATAATTATATCTAATAATAACCTGAGTGGTACCATCTTGTTCCAGCGATGTTCTGCCTCATCCGTGATGCAGGAATTTGTTCCACGCGCAAGAAAAAAGTCCGTTCGAACACCGTTCCAAAAAAAAAAAAATCCGAAAGCGTCCAATTTCATCATTATAAATCAGGTTTAATTTTTAATATTTCACTTGCTCTATGCTGGCTCGGTACTTAGCACGGTTAATACCGAGATCGATCATATCATTAGAGACAGTATCTAAGCTATTAATCTTAACGCCTTGCCTCTTTACTCGCTGGTCCAAATGGTTCGGATGCCGCCAGAAAGGTTCGTCCGTCTAAATCTAAATTAGATATCTTGGGGTTCTCCACCAAGGTCGTTATCGCTTGTTTGCACAGATAACCAGCGTCTTAGATCGTTAAGGCTCGTCTCAAGTGGCGGTAGATTTAGGAAAATGGATTAAAGAAGGAGTTAATAAAGAGGGAATAAGATGAATTAGGAGAGGAAGAGCTCTGGGGAGCGTCGCATTGTGGGATCGAACCCGTGAAGCGAGACGATGACCAACACAGGAACATTAGATGAGCTCAGGGGATAAGGGGGAAGGGGTGTGAAGGGGAGGGGGGGGGATGTGGCCCCTTCTTCCCCCCTCCCCCCCCCCCCCCTCTCACACTATAGAGACATCATAACACCCTCTAATGCGCCACACGTGCACCTTTGAGACACACACACACACACACACACACACACACACACACACACACACACACACACACACCACACACACCGCAGACTCCATACACAGTTTCAAGTGTTGATATGATAGAGCCCAATAGGCTCAGGAATCTGTACACCAGTTGATTGACAGTTGAGAGGCGGGACCAAAGAGCCAGAGTTCAACCCCCGCAAGCACAAATAGGGGAGTACACACACACATATTGCACAGAAAAATCACATGTATCAATGTGAGAATCAGAAGGAGCCGTGACAAGGATTCGAACCAATGTTCTGGGTACCCCCCCAAGCACACACCTTAGACGACTACCTCACGACATGGTTCAAAATGAACAAATCCACAAGGGCCGTGATGAGGATTCGAACCTGCGTCCGAGAGCATCCCAGACCCTGCCTTAATCGACTGAGCTACGACATGGTAAAAGGAGTTGAAACCAAAGTTCTACTGAACTTACTGGATCCTGCAGCCTCTCCGAGGCACAAACTATTTCAAAAAGAATTGCAACTTGCAAATGAATCTTTTAGGGCTCCTGAGGCTTCCATTGAAGCCTCAGGAACAAGGCTTCAGAAGCAATTAGTGTTGTGGAACGCAACAGGTGGTGTGGCGAGGTTGCAAGCTGGTGTTGCACAGTGTCATTCATGCTGTTGCAGACTGTGCTTCCACACAGACAACGACCTCCTACTCGGCACAGGTGCCAGCCTGGAACCAGATTCACGAAGCAGTTCCGCAAGCACTTACGAACGTGTACATCTTTCCTGAATCTTTAACGGCTTTGGTTACATTTATTGAACAGTTTACAAGCATGAAAACTTGCCAATCAACTGTTGTTATTGTTATAAACAGCCTCCTGGTGCTTCGGAGCTCATTAACTGTTTAATAATTGTAAACAAAGCCGCTAAAGATTGAGAAAAGATGTACAGATTGACCAGACCACACACTAGAAGGTGAAGTGTGGTCAACCTTCACCTTCTAGTGTGTGGTCTGGTCAACTTACTTTAGCCACGTTATTGTGACTCATCGCCTACATATACAGATTCGTAAGTGCTTGCGTAACTGCTTCGTGAATCTAGCCCCTGGACCTCAAACCTAGGTGATTGATCTCGGTAATGATGTAGAATACGCACCAACTCGCTCCTGCAGACTCATAACTGTCCTCAACACTAAGTTCTTACCATTACACTTAGATGAGAAGAAGTGTTGACACGGGAGCCGGTCGGCCGAGCGGACAGCACACTGGACTTGTGATCCTGTGGTCCTGGGTTCGATCTCAGGCGCCGGCGAGAAACAATGGGCAGAGTTTCTTTCACCCTATGCCCCTGTTACCTAGCAGTAAAATAGGTACCTGAGTGTTAGTCAGCTGTCACGGGCTGCTTCCTGGGGGTGGAGGCCTGGTCGAGGACCGGGCCGCGGGGACACTAAAAAGCCCCGAGATAATCTCAAGATAACCCCCCCTCACCTCAGTCTCAACTCCGGCAGTCAGCTAAACTGTTTTGTTTAGCTGTGTGTTACTGCAATTTGCTTGCTGTATTGATGTGTTTGATTCGGCCAGATTGCTTGTGCACACACAAGCCTTGAGGTTACCTTCAGGTGCTTCCGGGGCTTAGCGTCCTCGCGGCCCGGTTGTCGACCAAGCCTGAGGGAATGGACGGAACAAAATGTTCAGTCTTCGAAGAAGACCTTGTCTTCTCCTTGGAGGCTGAGGAGCCTTCAATCCAAGCTGCGATGACAGAATGATCTTGGACGGCGCGAATTTTAAATTTAAATTTTGCCCCGAGGGGCGAGTTTATTGGGCAGCGCCATTCATTTTGTGAGTGGACACACCACCATAGTGACAGTATTGGGCAGCGGCACTCATCCTGTGAGTGGACACACCGCCATAGTGACAGTATTGGGCAGCGCGACTCATCTTGTGAGTGGACACACCGCCATAGTGACAGTATTGGGCAGCGCCACTCATCCTGTGAGTGGACACACCGCCATAGTGACAGTATTGGGCAGCGCCACTCATCCTGTGAGTGGACACACCGCCATTGTGACAGTATGGGCAGCGCCACTCATCCTGTGAGTGGACACACCACCATAGTGACAGTATTGGGCAGCGCCACTCATCTTGTGAGTGGACACACCGCCATAGTGACAGTATTGGGCAGCGGCCACTCATCCTGTGAGTGGACACACCGCCATAGTGACAGTATTGGGCAGCGCCACTCATCCTGTGAGTGGACACACCGCCATAGTGACAGTATTGGGCAGCGCCGCTCATCCTGTGAGTGGACACACCGCCATAGTGACAGTATTGGGCAGCGCCACTCATCCTGTGAGTGGACACACCGCCATAGTGACAGTATTGGGCAGCGTCACTCATCCTGTGAGTGGACACACCGCCATAGTGACAGTATTGGGCAGCGGCACTCATCTTGTGAGTGGACACACCGCCATAGTGACAGTATTGGGCAGCGTCACTCATCCTGTGAGTGGACACACCGCCATAGTGACAGTATTGGGCAGCGCACTCATCCTGTGAGTGGACACACCGCCATAGTGACAGTATTGGGCAGCGCCGCTCATCCTGTGAGTGGACACACCGCCATAGTGACAGTATTGGGCAGCGCCACTCATCCTGTGAGTGGACACACCGCCATAGTGACAGTATTGGGCAGCGGCACTCATCTTGTGAATGGACACACCGCCATAGTGACAGTATTGGGCAGCGGCACTCATCTTGTGAGTGGACACACCACCATAGCAGCATGTACAACACTCCCCAATAGGAAGAAAACCCGCTGGGTTGTTCATCCTGTCACCTAGTTACCTCTTCAACCTCTGGCTTCCACCCAGTGAGAGTAGACTATAGCTAACCCAAGCTGACATGTGATTAATGCAGGCATCTCTGTCTTGAACAAATCCACAACGGCCGTGACGAGAATTCGAACCTACGTCCGAGATCAGCCAAGTAAGTTAGGTATAACTTCTGGTTTCAACTCTTTTGACCATGTCGTAGCTCAGTCGATTAAGGCAGCGTCTGGGATGATCTTGTGTAATACCCATGCCCCCCCCCCCTTAGAGTTCACACCCAGGGAAGCCTTCTCCAAGAGGTCAGCCCAGATGACCTCTGGATTATCGTGTATGTTGATTACAAATTCCTGGGTTAGTCTTAGTCATCAAGTATGTTCAAGTCATCAAGTCATCAAGCTAGTTTCAAGTATGTAATATTTCATGATACTCTTGTCAAACATTGTAATGGGATTAGACCCCAGATTCTTATGTGTAAACATCTATTGATCTCCCCCTTTTAGCCAGGTCAGAGGTCAACCACACCCATAATTAATAATTCCTCTCTTGAAGAGTGTATGGTGAATGTCAAACCAAGCTTAATGGAAAAATTCTTGAGTGTTTGTGCACATGTGACCCGATCTCTTGCATCTTCAGAGTAGGTAGCAACAGCAAATCTCCCCCTCCCCCTTTTTTTGTGTGTATATATGCCTCTGTAGAGGAGAGTTAGAGGGAGAGTGCCGGACACCAGGGCCCAGAGTGGGTCTGTGAAGAACATCACACAGCCAGGGAGAGACAGAGTGAATCCGACCGGAGGGAGAGACAGAGGTCTTAAGGTAATGTGTGTGATCTCAGAGGGTTTTGCTCCATGTTTAAATTTCTTAACTATTGGCCAGTGTTAGAGTAGGATTTATAGTTGTGAATAGCATAATTTGTTCTCAATAAACTCGTGGTAAGCTTCCCGTCTGTGTCAATTGTTGAATCCTCTTAGCCTCTGGATATAGTTTGCTAACAACCGTCCCATAATTAATGACAGTTAAAGAAAGAGGATTCTTCAAGTCAAGCAATGTTTCTTGCCTCATTGCTTGATATAGTTAATGAACAAGGCAGATGGTGGCAGCGTAGTTAATCCTGTGTAGCATTTCCTTGGAAGGATACCTTTGGTTCCGGTGTAACCATCATATGTCAGCTCATATTATGTTAAATATAAATACAGTATTCAATAACGGTTCCAAGGGGTTGTCATAGCCAAGGGGTGGTAATGGGGGACGAGCTCCCATGATCTATAAAATGCTCCTATACGGCATGCGTCTCCAATAGCCTCTGACAACCAAGTCCAACTCCTGGCCTGCACGGGTGGCTTAGTCTTTAAGTCCGGCGGAACTGCTTTTACCGACAGGAGAAGGGGCGAGGGCGTGCCTCTGGCGCCTTAAAACCAGCTGCTCCGGGTAGATGGGACTCGATAGCCTGGGAAGGCAGCCCATCTAGGGGAAGGAAAACCCTGATTATAAACCTCCGCTGCCTTGCGGCCATACCCATCTTTAGGGAAAGGCTTCAGGAGTCAACCTCGAGGAAAAATCCGGAGTTGGAGCCGCTAAGGCAGTTCGTTGTTGACGTCGACCTCGTTCTGGCAGCTCCTGCGACGTTGTTGGAACCATGTGTATTGGCATTTGCCTTTCTATTGGATAATTTCAGCAACGTGGAGAGGGGGGGACCTGCTGCATGGGTAACGGCTTCTCCTCCATATCTACCTACCCAGGCTTACTCCATAGTCTCCCGAGAGTGAAGGATGCCTACTACTATTCAATAACAAAGTGTTACCAAGTGCAACCGGAAGGAAGTGTTACTAAGTATATATATAAGTGTTCCTCAGGCTTCCCTCTACTCCCACTTACTCTCTCCTCCTGCTCCTTTCTACCCCTCCTTAGTATCCCCCCCCCCGTCTCCTTCCTCCTCCTCGCCTTTCCTTATTCTACCTCCCCCTTTTCGTGTGCCCTTGTTTTCTGTTGCCCCACAGACGAGTTCCCCCTCCCCGTCCACGTTTTCTAAATCTTTCCTTTTCTCCATTTCTCCATCCCTTATTCCTACCTCCCTTCCTTCTGCTTTACCTCTCACCATCAAATATAGTCTAGGATACAATAATTTTAGTGTACAACAACTTTAGCAGTGTTACATTATTAGTGGTACTGTATGGTGGTGTTACACTCGGACGTAGGTTCGAATCGTCGTCACGGCCCTTGTGGATTTGTTCATTTGATACATCACGCTATTGTGATTTCTGTGTGTACCTCTGTCTTCTTGTCACCGGTAAATATTTCTAAAAACTGCCACCAGTTTTCCTCTATATTATGTGCTTTTCGAGAGAGTTTTTTTTTTTTTTTTTTTGGGGGGGGGGGAAGCTATTACCCCTACCTTATCCATGGCATGAAGCACACCCCCCCCCTTCCCCTACACACTTGAAGCCTCATTACAAAGTAATAAAGAGAGCTCTTCAATTCTCGATCGATCAGGTCTTCAATTTTCGATCGATCAGGTAAGATGGTTGGGTTAGATTCATGAAGCAGTTACGCAAACACTTACGAACCTGTACATCTTTTCTCAATCTTTGGCGGCTTTGTTTACAATTATTAAACAGTTAATGAGCTCCGAAGCACCAGGAGGCTGTTTATAACAATAACAACAATTAATTGGGAGGTTTTAATGCTTGTATACTGTTTAATAAATGTAACCAAAGCCGTCAAAGATTGAGGAAAGATGTACACGTTCGTAAGTACTTGCGTAACTGCTTCGTGAATCTGGCCCAAGGATGTTATTCTTAACTAAAAGAATATGCGAAGTCATTTGACACAAACACAGGTGTCATACCGGCTAATGAACACAGGTGATCCTTCCAAGTACCTAGCAAACACCAATCATGTTTCCCCAGTCAAACGATTGGGCTTGAAACTTATCTTCTGACACATACAAACCTGTAAATGTAAATATGATAAGGAAAAAATGGGGGAAAAAAAGTCCCTGCTTTACACTACTGATGGTCGAAAGGCGGGGCTTAAGAGCAGGAGGTTGACCCAGGTGCGTCCACGCGCGCGCGCACAAGCGCACAACTCTTGCCAGACGAAGTTTTCAATACATAAATAACTCTAGAGTTGTAATCAGTCGTTGACAGTGCTGCTGGAGGCGTAGATATCTATCAACTGGGTTATCTTGAGGTGGTTATCTTGAGACGGTTATCTTGAGATGATTTCGGGGCTTAGCGTCCCCGCGGCCCGGTCCTCGACCAGGCCTCTCTTTTTTTTTATTACACATCCCCCCCAGGAAGCAGCCCGTATTAGCTGTGTAAATCCCAGGTACCTGTTTACTGCTAGATGAACAGGGGCATTAGGGGTGATAGAGAAACTGTCCATTTGTTTCCGCCTCCACTGGGGATCGAACCCGGAACCTTAAGAGTACGAATCCCGAGCTCTGTCTGTGTGTGTCTCTCTCTCTCTCTCTCTCTCTCTCTCTCTCTCTCTCTCTCTCTCTCTCTCTCTCTCTCTCTCTCTCTCTCTCTCTCTCTCTCTCTCTCTCTCTCTCTCTCTCTCTCTCTCTCTCTCTCTCTCTCTCTCTCTCTCTCTCTCTCTCTCTCTCTCTCTCTCCCTCTCTCTCTCTCTCTCTCTCTCTCTCTCTCTCTCTCTCTCTCTCTCTCTCTCTCTCTCTCTCTCTCTCTCTCTCTCTCTCTCTCTCTCTCACACATTATTTTGCCAATCTTGGCGGACTCTACCACATTCCCCTTCGTTGCCTCCTCCTCCTCCGTCATCTTGGAGGTGTTGTAGGACGTAAGGAGGTGCCATCATCTTCTCCATCACCTTCTCCATCACTACCTCCATCCCAAGCGCCATTACCAACACCATCAGGAAACTCACAACTGTGAATGCTCAGCAGGCCACGTTAGTCTTCTCTCCTACACTGACCATAGAGCCTTATCCTGTCATGTTTGTTTATGTGACCATACAAACACGCCTTTCTTCCCCTCCCTCCTCTTCCCTTTCCTTCCCTCCTTCCTTATTCTTATCCCTTGTCTCTAATTCCCTATCAACTCTCCCTCTCTCCTTTCGCCCTATCTCCATTCCTCCACTCTGTCCCTCTTTCCCCCCTCTCTCTCTCTCCCCTTTCCCTCTCTTTCCCCCCCTCTCTCTCTCTCTCACCATCATTCACCATCATTTTCTCTCCATCATTCTCTCTCCATCATTCCCTCCACACGTAGACATGACAGCTAAGGGTTTAAAAAAAATATATATATCTGAAATGTAGGTATAGTTAAGGAGTGTTGAGGTAGGATAGTCAACTATCCTCCAGAAGGACATACGAAGCACTCCACTATCCTCCAGAAGGATATAGTCGTGGAGTCCCTAACGAGTGTGCTATAAGGAGTGATTTGAGGCGTGGTAGTTATCAGTATCTGACTATCATTAGAAGTGAGGGCACAACCCGCCAAACACACCAAAACTACGACGTTGGTACAACGTTCGAACAAGTTTTAACACCTCCTAACTAGTTATAACAACCAATATAGCAAGTTGTAACAACGTTCTAATACGTCATAAACACGTTAAGCCAAGATGTAACAACTTTATTACAAGTTGTAACAAGCGGAAAATAGAGACAGTTTCGGTTTGTGTTTCCAGGGAAGGCATTTACATTAACGTGCTTTATTAACGGGAAATTCAATTAGACTCCACATTGGAGTCTAAGAGTTTTGAATTTTGTCGAATCTGGCCTTTATGTTGTGGATGGAGGTGGCTTCCACAACTGACTCTTCCTCTCGATCCACCAGCCAGTCGACCCTGCCCCGTCTCCCTCGACCTACCAGTCAGTCGACCTACCAACCAGTCGATCAACCAGCCAGTCGACCCCCTGTCGCCTAGATCACCATCCTGCAATCCATTTTCTTTCTATAATTAATCTTTTCACCAACCCCTTAATACCTGCTTGTAAAGCCTCGTGTCTTCGTGTTTCTCTCTCGTCTCGCTCGAGATCTTCTTTGAGGTCCGGTCTCGCCTGTGTCCCCGTCTGTGTCCTCGCTTGTGTCCTCGTCTGTGTCCTCGCCTGTGTCCTCG
Organism: Procambarus clarkii; assembly: GCF_020424385.1. Taxonomy (NCBI): domain Eukaryota; kingdom Metazoa; phylum Arthropoda; class Malacostraca; order Decapoda; family Cambaridae; genus Procambarus; species Procambarus clarkii. The sequence goes on along the minus strand of NW_025573852.1, from coordinate 16,981 downwards.
TCTTTGTCCGACTATTACGACTATATAGCACTTGGAAGGGGGTCAGGATAAGGATTTGGGATGGGACGGGGGAAAGGAATGGTGCCCAATCACTTGTGGACGGTCGGGGATTGAACGCCGACCTGCATGAAGCGAGACCGTCGCTCTACCGTCCAAATTCTTATTATGTAGGTAGAATGGCGGCTTGAATGACCCCACATTGTTTGAGTTAGGAAAACACTATTTGTTAAATATAGAAACTGTTCTTAAGAGATTCCCCCATTTTGCACCCGCAAGATAACGTAAGTTCTTAAGGGTTGACAGATGTTAATCTTCTTGTTTGAGGAGCTGTTCACTTGAGACAGTTGAAGCAAGTCACAGCTGTGTCTGGGTACAAGTGACAGGATGAACAACCTACCGGGTTTTCTTCCTATTGGGGAGTGTTGTACATGCTGCTATGGCGGTGTGTCCACTCACAGGATGAGTGCCGCTGCCCAATACTGTCACTATGGCGGTGTGTCCACTCACAGGATGAGTGACGCTGCCCAATACTGTCACTATGGCGGTGTGTCCACTCACAGGATGAGTGGCGCTGCCCAATACTGTCACTATGGCGGTGTGTCCACTCACAGGATGAGTGGCGCCGCCCAATACTGTCACTATGGCGGTGTGTCCACTCACAGGATGAGTGGCGCCGCCCAATACTGTCACTATGGCGGTGTGTCCACTCACAGGATGAGTGGCGCTACTGCACTATGGCGGTGTGTCCACTCACAGGATGAGTGGCGCTGCCCATACTGTCACTATGGCGGTGTGTCCACTCACAGGATGAGTGGCGCTGCCCAATACTGTCACTATGGCGGTGTGTCCACTCACAGGATGAGTGGCGCTGCCCAATACTGTCACTATGGCGGTGTGTCCACTCACAGGATGAGTGCCGCTGCCCAATACTGTCACTATGGCGGGTGTCCACTCACAGGATGAGTGGCGCTGCCAATACTGTCACTATGGCGGTGTGGTCCACTCACAGGATGAGTGGCGCTGCCCAATACTGTCACTATGGCGGTGTGTTCATCACAGGATGAGTGGCGCTGCCCAATACTGTCACTATGGCGGTGTGTCCACTCACAGGATGAGTGCCGCTGCCCAATAAACCCCCTCCCCCCCCTCCTCCCTCAGGGCAAAATTAAAAATGTAAAATTATATATATATATATATATATATATATATATATATATATATATATATATATATATATATATATATATATATATATATATATATATATATATATATATATATATATAGATATATCGGCAAGTCCACTACGGGCTCGCCATAGCCCGTGCTGCTTGGAACTTTTTGTTCCAGGTAACGAATCTTAAACAACAACATATATATATATCGCTTTGCACCTTCGCCCTGCTGCCCTGGCTTACACAGGCCCCCCTCAAGCACAACACACAGAGGAGGGGATTACATATACCATAAATCCGAACACCACGTAAATCCCCCTTCCCCCGTCATCAGCAATATAATGAGCCTAGGATGGAGATAAATCGCTGCATAGAAATTCGTCGAGAAATAATGCAAGAACGCATCGTGGTCGTTCTTGAGCGAGGTGAACCAGAGAGCCAGTGACAGGCGAGGCTAATGGTTGATGAAGAACGCCCGTGATTGGCCCGGCCCAGCCAGCCAACTATACAGGCCCGACAATTACCCCGTACGAGCGTTCGAACCAGTCAGCAAAGCAGTCAAGTTGATAGCCAGTTAACCAGTTAGTCATCAGCAACCTAGGCAACTAGCCAGCCGTTCAGTCTCAGAGTCGACAAACCCAACCAGCTAGCCAGTCAGGAAGTCGACAACCCAACCAGCTAGCCAGTCAGGAAGTCGACAACCCAACCAGCTAGCCAGTCAGGAAGTCGACAACCCAGCTAGCCAGTCAGGAAGTCGACAACCCAACCAGCCAGTCAGGAAGTCGACAACCCAACCAGCCAGTCAGGAAGTCGACAACCCAACCAGCCAGTCAGGAAGTCGACAACCCAACCATTCAGCCAGAGAGTCGACAATCCAACCATTCAGCCAGAGAGTCGACAACCCAACCATCCTGTCAACTAGCCCAATAGTATATCATTTTTTATCATTTTTCAAAAATATAATTTTTTTGGTCTTTATTCTTTCTTGTGTATAAGTCGATACATAATTAATTTTGTCACATATAAACGTTTAATTAACATTTCTTAAGTATTTTATGTATCTTAAAAAATTGTGAAACAAACCAGAAGTGAAAAAAAACAGAAAAATTCATTAGAATTAGAATTGCTCTAGTTCATAAGTTGGTAAACAGCCTTCTAGCTTAGAACTTAGAATTAGATTCTAAGTGAAAATGTTTTCTTAGTGCGAGATCAGTATTTACAGTTTCGCTTTTTCGCTTTGATGTCCAAAGAGCTTGGAAAGGATGTGGGAGGAAGAAGGATGGGGCGATGAAATTCTTGGAAGAGGATTTGGATGTGGAGTTATATGTAAGTTTCTTTTTATGATAAATGATTCGGATGTTCCTGTACTCATGCGATGAGCTACCCAAGTTTAGGTTCAATTTTCTTGTCCAAAATAATTCGCATTACCGAGTTAAGACACTGAAATGTATTTCGTTTTTTTAATGTTTTTTTTTTTTTACCTTTTCATTTCTATACCAAGGATGAAAATGTTTGTTGTTCAGACTGGAAAATTGGTATAATTACTAATGAACACTAGGTTGAACTCTAGGTTACCTAGCAGTAAAATAGGTACCTGGGTGTTAGTCGGCTGTCACGGGCTGCTTCCTGGGGGGTGGAGGCCTGGTCGAGGACCGGGCTGCGAGGACACTAAAAAGCCCCGAAATCATCTCAAGATAACCTCAAGATAAGAAGATAACCCTTATAATTACTCAAGGACCCTTATAACTGGGTCCTTGGGTCGTTTCGGACTGCCTGAAACGCTTTGCGTAATAGTGGCTTTAGGCATTGTATGTACTAGCTCTATGTATAAATTCAACAATATTTGTATCACCCCTTATATGTATGTACTTTACATGAATACACATTTGAATTTTGAATTTGAATTTGAATAATTACTCAAGGACCCTTATAATTAATTACTCAAGGACCCATCAAGACTGTTGATTTGTATACAGGGATATTAGTAACCTGCCCAATGTTACTGTTTGTGATAAAGGAGACTGTTGTGGTTTTGAGGCCCTGAAGGAGGCTGCTGAAGCCGTGAAGCTGTCTTGAGATGATAAGCTGTTTTGGTCCTGAGTTGTGTAGATGGGTGCTTTTGTTAGCGGTAAAAAAGGCTCTTCCTTGACAGGGTTTGTGGAGAAATATGTTTTTATTTTTGTTAGGAAAAGGACGGATTTTGTGAATGGATGTGAAAACGGGTATCTTTATCAAGGGTGAAAGAAGCTGTTCTTTTCTAGGGTGTTGAAAGAAGATGTTCTCTTCTAGGGTGTTGAAAGAATGTTATTTTCTAGGGTGTTGAAAGAAGATGTTCTCTTCTAGGGTGTTGAAAGAAGCTGTTCTTTTCTAAGGTGTTGAAAGAGGATGTTCTCTTCTAGGGTGTTGAAAGAATGTTATTTTCTAGGGTGTTGAAAGAAGATGTTATTATCTAGGGTGTTGAAAGAATGTTATTTTCTAGGGTGTTGAAGAAGCTGTTATTATCTAGGGTGTGAAAGAATGTTATTTTCATGGTGTTGAAAGAAGCTGTTCTTTTCTAAGGTGTTGAAAGAAGATGTTCTCTTCTAGGGTGTTGAAAGAATGTTATTTTCTAGGGTGTTGAAAGAAGCTGTTTATGACTGTGGTGATGAAAACTGTTTTTTGTCTAGGATAAAAAATGAAGCTGTTTTTGTTTAAGATTGTGAAATGAAGCAAGGACTGTCATATTCAGTAATATCAAGAGGGGGACAGGCCAGAGAGAAGCTGAATTTAAACTTTTTTTCAGTTGTACAATGTAAGAGTCTGTCCTCAATATCTTGTACGTCGTGCATATGGCACTGTGCCTGTGTAGATATTGATCACAGTCCTGAATAGTTCCACGATCCTTAGGTTATCTTGAGTGTATCTTGAGATGATTTCGGGGCTTAGCGGCCCGGTCCTCGACCAGGCCTCCTTTTTGTTACACACCTCCAGGAAGCAGCCCGTAGCAGCTGCCTAACTCCCAGGTACCTATTTACTGCTAGGTGAACAGGGGGCATCAGGGTGAAAGAAACTGCCCATTTGTTCCCGCCTCCACCGGATATAGAACCCGGAACCTTTGGACTACGAATCCCGAACGCTGTCCACTCAGCTGTCAGACCCCCATCAAACCTTTTTTTTTTTTTTTTGCCTGATTAATCATCTCACATAATTCATGTTGTAGTCTACATATTCTCACCTAGATAAGCTTGCAGGATCGAGCTCCAGTTCCGTAACCCCGCCTTTCAAACACTTAGTATTTAAATGCAATTCTTGTTCTTTTTCTTGTTTCTAAGCAGTCTGTCCCCATAAGTGAAGACTCCCAGTTTAGAAAGGAGACTTGTTGCATATCTTATACTTTTCGAGGTATTCTTTGGGATTTTTCGAGTGAGAATTTCAATTCGTGTTTACAACTCAACCCGCAGTTAGGTGCCTTGGGATTCTCCTCTATTTTTTTTTTAGGCTAACCCATAGTAGACAGAGTGACTGCCCCCTTCTGAAGATGTATTAATACGTCTTCAGAAGGATTGACTCCTGAAGATTTATTAATATACGAAAGTACTTAAGGAAATTCTTGTTTCAATTTTCCTCCGTGGTCTGACACTGTCATATAATATATATATATATATATATATATATATATATATATATATATATATATATATATATATATATATATATATATATATATATATATATATATATATATATATATATATATATATATATATATATATATTTATATATATATATATATTTATATATATATATATATATATTGGTTACTATTCCATATATCGGTGTATGTTCTTTCAGATATTTTTGATTTAGAGATAAGCCAGATAGGAGTTTGATAACTTCCTTGAAAACAGAATTTCGTTCTTCACATACTTCGTTATCGTTCTCTATGTGCCTTATCGTTCTTCTTCTTCTTCCTGATATGGCTATGAAGTTGCGTGTGCGTGCGTGTATGCGTGCGTCAGCGGTAGTGGCTCCCTTTGCCTCCACAGCAGTTTGAGAGGCACTTAACACATCAAAATAATTTATCCGAGCAATTAGAAGTCTGAGGAGGCAATTGCCTTCATCTGCTGTGTAGGTGTACACGCTGTGATGTATAGAGGTTTGCATGACCGTTCAGTAATCTCTATAAATCTAGCTACGAGGGGGAGGAAGAGGCATTGATGTGATGTGTTGCAAGTTATGACTGTTTTCACTGAATATTTAATCTGTGTTGATGCAATCTTCGCTGGTGTAGGTAATGGGTAGGGAAGGGAAGAAGGGGGAAGAGATGGGGAATGGGGAAAGAAGGGAGGGGAAGATTGTGGAATGGGGCAGGAATAAGGAACATCTCAGAAGACGTAAAATATTAAGATTTCCTTTATTATTTGTCAATCAGATAATCACTCAGTCATTCTTTTGTCAGATCCGGTACGGTTCAGGTCCTGAATGGACAGACAACTATATTCATCTCTGTGCTACAGCCTACAGGTGAATGAATGAGTAATTCACCCCTGGACAGGTGGAAGATGACCAACCTATTACTCATCCCGTCCCAGAGTGTATATAGTAGCCTTCAAGCGTAATATTACACTTATTCACTCTTGAGTAATGAATGACGCGTCGTGAAGGGAGAAGATTTGACTATTCATCGATGAGTAGAGAAACAGAACTCGTATGTATCGTGTGTCTTCATTTCTCAGGCTCTCTGCGAACGATCATTTACGTACGGGATCGTTCAGGGTATTCCATCATCCCCAACTCCATTATTTCTGTCTAGTATGATGTAGATTATAGCCATCAAGAGATGAAACCAAATCTAAATTGGTAATTATAGACGATAGCGACAGGCCCTCAGATATCTCTAAAATTAAACTGTGTATCGTGGCCCGTTATCCTGATGGAGATTGAGCTATTGACCTGAAAAAAGTATTCTTCCATTCTATCCTTTCCACCCAACCACTATTCCTTCTCCTTCCTCCAGGTTGATGGTCTGGTTGATTGGACCAATCAACCTGGTCGGAGACCGGGCCGCGGGGAGTCATTGATCCCAGAAACCTCCACAAGGTAGTAGAAAGAGGTTATCCCCTCTTTTTTACGTTCCATTTTCTCTCTGATCCTCTTGATTCATTTATACAATTGCTTTTTGTTCAAGTTAAGTTTGAGCCGAAGCACAATTAGATGAACACACACACACACACACACACACACACACACACACACACACACACACACACACACACACACACACGCACTTCTTAGGATATGGTGCCCATATCTTAATGCCAAAATTAGAAGACAGAAGAAAAAGAGGTGATATGATCACTACATACAAAATAGTAACAGGAATTGATAAAATCGACAGGGAAGATTTCCTGAGACCTGGAACTTTAAGAACAAGAGGTCATAGATTTAAACTAGCTAAACACAGATGCCGAAGAAATATAAGAAAACTCAGTTTCGCAAACAGAGTGGTAGACGGTTTGAACAAGTTAGGTGAGAAGGTGGTGGAGGCCAAGACCGTCAGTAGTTTGAAAGCGTTATATGACAAAGAGTGCTGGGAAGACGGGACACCACGAGCTTAGCTCTCATTCTGTAACTACGCTTAGCTCTCATTCTGTAACTACACTTAGGTAATTACACAAGACCAAGTTTCCGTGCGTGGAATCTCGAACCAAACTCATGGCGGTAATTCAAGGGGAAGTGAGGGTGCCACCAGATGGCTCTGTTAAGTGCCAACTGTTGATTACAACCAGTTAGAATTGCGGTTGTTGCTTGATCTTAGCTCTAGTGGCAGATCAAGTTACAGTTACTTCCTAGTAGTAAGTTACTTCTAGTTAAGTAAGTTCAAGTTACTTCCTAGAAGTTTTTATTAAGTTCCTCACACACCTCCTTGTTATTCTCCTATGTGTCCTTTCTGACCTTTGCTAAGTCGTGTCATCGGGTCGTTCACATTCAGCTTCCTCCTTCTGTAGCAATGGAAGAATGTTGATAGGGATTTTCCATTGTCTGTAACGTCATTCTAGCATTGTTTCTCTGTCTAGTTTCTAATTATTATACATGATGCATACATCATTACACTCTATGAGTGTAATGATGTATACTTCAGTATACATCACTATGTATACATCATTATACTCTTACACTCTTTGCATTCATTATGATTTCCTTCTGCCCTGTGTTCTCTATATTTGTAGCCCCCGTGGCGCAGTGGTAAAGCACTCGCCTGGTGTTCCGCGAGCGCTTTGCCTTGGGTTCGTATCCTGGCCGGGGAGGATTGACTGGACGCCAATCCATAACCGTACGCCTCTGTTCACCCAGCAGTGAATGGGTACCTGGTTGTTAAACGATTTGGCGGGTCGTATTCCAGGGAACATAGGATTAAGGACTTGCCCGAAACGCTATTGAGTGCTAGTGGCTTTAGAAGAATGTAAGAAATCTTGTATATAATATATATATATATATATATATATATATATATATATATATATATATATATATATATATATATATATATATACATATATATATATATTGTGACGGTAAAGTGTTGGAGTGTTGATGTTCGACAGTCCTCCAGTGGCAGGTGGCAATGCCTTGTCACATTTACAGAAAAAAAAATAAAGAGACTGCTTGCCTGTTTGTCTGTGGTAAGGTAATGGGAAGACACACAAAACACAAAATATAAACAATGAAATTTTAATTACTTTAGAAAACAAGATATGAACAAAGACAATCCCTTGGCTTACGGAAAATTCAAAACAAGTCAACAAACAAAACATGAGTAATTAATGAATGTGAAATTTACTCTAAAATAAAATGAAGTGTAAGACAATAATAATGATAATCAGGTGCTGAGAATACTGGCTAAAGCTGCCACCTCTCTTAGTACACGACAGCCAGGGCTTAGTCTACCAGAGAGAGATGTCAACTTCTAAGAGCACAGAGATATTCTGAGGAGTACGGCATGAGCTGGCCCAGACGTCGACTCAGGTAGGGGGGCGTGAGTGCAGGTGCGGTCGGCGACACACCAGCCAATCAGGAGCAGGCAGGCGGAGAATGGGTAGTTTGCTCGTTGAAGGCGGGCGGAGCCGGCGTGTTGGGTGGTGCAAGGTACGCTTTGCTTCCTGGGCAAAACGTTTGGCGATACTGGTGGACGTATCTTCAATATAGTATTTTGTACTTGTAAAATGACGTGAATGATATAGGGAAGAGCAGGCTCAATCTCTCTTGAAAGAGATTATTGTCACAATATATATATATATTTCTTCCATTTTTTTTTATTTCTCTTTGTTTTCAAACACTGCCTGTTAAACCAAGAACTTGTCTTATTTCCCTTAACACATATTTGTGGTTTAAATATGTTTTAATTTATTTCTCTTTCATTTCTATTCATTGCATAGTCCATTATATACTGTATGACCACAGTAGTCACAGTCTCATATTGGTATTTCATGATCAATGTTTCCAAAGTCGATCTCATTCTGTGTGTAGATTATAAGGTCTAGTTGACCAGACTACACACTAGAAAGTGAAGGGATGACGACGTTTCGGTCCATCCTGGACCATTCTCAAGTCGATTATAAATGGTCCAATCTGGTTGATTGTGAATCGACCAGACCATTGACTTGAGAATGGTCCATTACGGACCGAAACGTCGTCGTCCCTTCACTTTCTAGTGTGTGGTTTGGTTAACAGATTTCAGCCACGTTATTGTGACTCCTCATCTGTATAAGGTCGAGTCTTTCTGTCTGGTCAGCTCCCCTTCTCCTTGTCTCCTTCCTCATACGTTGCATCTGTGAATTGCATCATGCTTCTTGGTGCTCTTTCATTCGTAAATATCAACTTTAGTGGTCTCGTTTTTTGTTGTCTTGTAATGTATATGACCCCAGCCTTTGTACACTTCCACCAGATCTCTTCCAGCCTCTAAGGAACATTCTTTCTACAACTGTATACATTTTGCCTCGGTTTATGCTGGTATCTCTGTTAGTCCTCTGAATGATTATCATTGTTCTCTTGAAGTGTTTTTCTAGTCTGCTCTGGATGTGTGTGTGTATTTACTATTTGTTTGTCTTTACAGTTTGAGAGCAGAATCGAGCTATTAGCTCTTGGACCCTGCCTTTCTAACCGTCAGATGTCTAATGTACAGATTTCAGACTTATTTCTCACTCTTACACGCACACATCCTCAGAGTGTAGCCCGTAGCAGCTGTCTCACTCTCAGGTACTTAATTACTGCTAGGTGAACAGGCCCATCAAGTGAAAGAAACTATGCTCATTTGAACAAATCCACAAGGGCCGTGACGAGGGTTCGAACCTACGTCCGAGAGCATCCCAGACGCTGCCGTAATCGACGGCGCTATTTCTCTTTCATTATTTCACGTCACGGCCCTTGTGGATTTGTTCATTTGATGCATTACGCTATTGTGATTTGTGTGCGCTCTGTTCATTTGTTTCTACCTCGACCGGGAATCGAACACGGGTCCTTAGCATTATGGACACAGATCGCTGTCCGCTCGGCTGCCAGGACGTGTGTGTGTGTGTGTGTGTGTGTGTGTGTGTGTGTACTCGCGTAGTTGCGCTTGCTGGGGTTGAGGTATGGCTCTTTGGTCCCGCCTCTCAACTGTGTGTGTGTGTGTGTGTGTGTGTGTGTGTAAGAGAGAGATCCAGGAAGACATGACTATTAGTTTCGCTTGTTTTACTTAACTGTTGTGGCTTCCTGGAGTCTGGCCCATCAAGGGACAATAGTTCCTATGAGACCCCGGTCGAGTTACACTCAAAACTGACCCGCGCGTCGTAAACGGTCCAACTCCATCCTATTACGTCGGGTATTACCTGCTTCGACACGTCTCCGTATTTTGGTGTAAAGTTGCTTCAGTGTGTGTAAAGATTTGTACAATATTGAATGATTGTATGTGTGTGTGTGTGGGGGGGGGGAGGGGGGGCTAGCGTGTTGATGTAGTTCTGTCATTCATTCATTCATTCATTCATTCATTCATTCATTCATTCATTCATTCATTCATTCATTCATTCATTTGGTTTAGTTGTTGTAGCCTCCTAACATAAATAAGAATAACAATAAAGCATTGTTATAACACCAGTGGTTGTAAGGGAACACCGGTGGTTGTGTATGGGGGGGTGTGTAACTATAATGACTCTGAACTATCAAAGGAAATATAATGAAAGTTGGGGGAAGGTTGGGGGGGGGGGTGGCTAGACTCAAGGAAATGACAGCTATATTAAAAAAAATACAGTCACAAACTCCTTTATTTCATCCTTTATTGCGTTACGCTATGATGAAACACCTTTTTTTTACAAAGCGACTTTATTAGGAGAATAAATCTATTAATTACTTTACCTCGAATACAAATACAAATCTTCTTGTTCTTACTGTTCACTTCTGGGGCCTCAGGGCCCCGCTTTCCTTGAGCTATGGGGCCTCTGCTTGGGCTGAGGGCCCCTCTTCTACCCTTTAAACTAAGGGTCCTCGTCTCTCTTCGTGGGCTGAGGGCCCCTTTTCTATCCTTTAAACTAGGGGTCCTCATCTCTCTTCGTGGGTTGAGGGCCCCTTTCTATCCTTTAAACTAGGGGTCCTATCTCTCTTCGTGGGCTGAGGGCCCCTTTCTATCCTTTAGACTAGGGGTCCTATCTCTCTTCGTTAGCTGAAGGGGGACCCTCTATCCCCGAACTCAAAGATCACTTCTATAATTAATTATAGTTAATTATTATTAACCTCTGGGTTATCCTTGTGTTCGGAATATCAATATAGTGGGCACCCAACGCTTTGTTAGGATCCCGTATTGGCATCTCGTTAATTGTTTAGCTGTAAATGACTATCGATACAATCCACTGAGACACGATCCTGGCCATTCGTGTGAAAACTGGTTACAATCGACTGGTATTGACTTTATTTACATATCTCACATTACAAGTGCATATGAAACTAAATGTCCCTAATTTAGTCCAAATATTATTAACCTCTGGGTTATCGCATTTTATCACATATATATTTTTTTTCTACTTTATTGGCGAATGGGATTGCGTGCAGTGTTGCCATATTCAGTGATCTTATTTGTTCGTGGATTTTGTGTGAGTTTTTTTTTTTTTTGGCAATGCTGGTAATATCATATACTATTCATATGCGCTGGCTGACAGGTTATATTTTGGTGGGATTGGTATATTGGGTAGAGTGGATATAGTAAAGTAGGGCGGGTATTGGAAAGCGGGTAGTTGGAGGCTATTGTGCAACTTGAAGGGGTTTGATCCGTGGAAATGGTAAGAGTCAATATATTAATTGATGTCCCACACGCGCGCAAACACGCGCACGTGCGTCTCGCACGCGAGCGCACGTGAGCTCGGGCGCATGTGCACATGCTTGTAGATAAGCACACACGTGTCCACGACAATCATACACACACACACACGCACACACATACACACGCGCGTTCGCACATATATGTATTTTTTTGCAGTTTTTAAACGTACATATCGTCGTCATAGGTGTGTACTCGCCTAGTTGTGCTTGCAGGGGGTTGAGCTCTGGCTCATTGGTCCCGCCTCGCCTCCCGTGTGTATATATATATATATATATATATATATATATATATATATATATATATATATATATATATATATATATATATATATATATATATACCGGCCCGGTTGACTTTGCGCTGTGGTCGTATAGAGATAGATTTGAAGTGAACATGTTGTGTTCATGTTAAGGACAATCGATCAAGCTGTGATGTCTTGCGTATAGCAGACAACATATGTAAGTATTTGTAATATGAACATAACATTATATTCATTATCCTCTCTCTCTCTCTCTCCTCTCACACACACTCCTTTCATTCTCTCTCCCTCCCCACCTCTTCCCCCCCCTCCCCCCTCCTCTCCCCCTCTTCCCCAAATCTCCAACATTTCAGCCAATTTGACGCTATCGAGTAATCCAGCTGGAAGCTGCGAGAGTCGTCTGGATGCGGCCAGTAAATTCATTACTGACCAAAGGAACAGGTGTCTCGGCCAAATCACTCCTAATGAAAGTATTGTTCCTTGCGCCGGTTCCAATAGCAATCACTTCCTCGGGGTCGGGACGGGGGCCCTCTTTTTTTTCCCGCGCGCAAAGCGGCTTGAATGTCGGGGGCGTCGCGCTCCAGTTTTGGGCCTTTTCGCGGGAGACCGCAAAGGCGGAACGCCGGCCAGCGTCGCCTTGTCCCATTGGGCCCTTTAGGGAAGCGTGTGTGTCTAAATTGCCCCTGAATATTTGGCCAAGACTCCGCTCTCGTCGCCTTTCCTCCCCCAGTTCGATCCCCGGCTCCGAGTGGTCACTGTAATGAGGAATAATGAGGAAAAAAATGGGCAATGACGATCAGGTGGCGGATTGAATTGATTCGAGTGGAACTGAATGCTTTCCAGTGTCTCATTTTTCACTGTTTGTTTGACGGGGGGGGGAAGGGGGGACCTAGAGGGATTTAACTTCTGTTTTTTTTTTTCCTAGCGAGTTGGAGGGGGTGGGGGGGGGGGGGGGGGGACTAGAGGATGGTTTAATGCTGGTGGGGTTTAATGTACAGTAATTTCAGTCAGGAGGAGTTGGCGGGATTTGTAAAGTCCGTGGAGACTGTGAGGTTTGGGAAGTGGTGAAGAGGTTTGTGTGTGTGTGGGAGGTGGTGGGGGAGAGGGAGGGGGGGGGTTGTGAGGTTTTAGGTGCTTGTGTGTAAGGGAGGGGGGTTGTGGGGTTCTCCGGTGGTGGGCTCGGTTGAACTCCGTTTAAGGGCTCCGTATAGGGGTTCCGTTGAGCTCCGTTTAGGGGGGTACCGTTAAGCTCTGTTTAGGGGCTCAGTTGAGCTCGGTTTAGGGGGTCCGTTTAGCCAGGTATAAGGGCTCAGTTGAGCTATGTTTAGGGACTCAGTTGAGCTCCGTGTAGGGGCTCCGTTGGTTGTGGGAGGGTGTTGTGCTTGAGTTGCATGTATTTACCTATCTGAGCCTCCAATATTGAGCTGTAAGCTCTTGGGTCCCGCTTTTTCTAACCATTGGTGTGTCTCTAATGAACTCTTGACTCGCAAACCGGTTTTTCCCGTACCCAGCAGCTAATAAAGATCTGTTACAGATGATTTTGTACCCGGTAACATCTCTGTACCCAGCAGCTGATGTATGACAATGGGTCGTGTGTTCTTGTAGAAACCGTCGCTTCTAGACTCGTAATACAGTTTATTTGTAGAATTAGTCTCAAGGTGTTTGAGGGAGGGAGCAAGAGATTGAATTGTTGGGATAGGCAGTCGATGGTGTGGTCAGGCGCAGGAGAAACTGATGAAGGGGAAACCAGCAGAGAGGAGAGAGTGTGAGAGGGGAGTGTAGAGGCCATTCAGGAGGAAGAGAGGGGAAGGCGAGAGATGGGAGACACACACATTGTGATGTCTCTGCCAACCCTTACCTCTCCCCTCTGTTGACGAAGAGTGTTTCCAGCAAGAGGACCACCAGATTACACTCGTTCCCCCCGTGTTTCCCCTCACGACACCCATCACACGAGGGGTGAGGCAGTGGCTTGCTTCTCTCTCCCCTTGCTGCCTCTTCGTCACCTGAGGCTTGAGGGAGTGAAGGGAGTACTTAAGAGAGGGGACAAAAGTCAATGGTTGTAGGGAGGAAATCAGAGTAATGGTAATGAATACCTCGATGAAAAGGGGTGGTGAATGTGCCTGCAGTGTCGGGCGTTAGCTCTTGGGCCCCCATCTTTGTCAGCCGTTGGGTACTTAAGGATACACGGGAGGAGCCGGTCAGCCGAGCGGATAGTACACTGGACTTGTGATCCTGTGGTCCCGGGTTCGATCCCGGGCGCCGGCGAGAAACAATGGGCAGAGTTTCTTTCACCCTATGCCCCTGTTACCTAGCAGTAAAATAGGTACCTGGGTGTTAGCTGTCACGGGCTGCTTCCTGGGGGTGGAGGCCTGGTCGAAGACCGGGCCGCGGGGACACTAAAGCCCCGAAATCATCTCAAGATAACCTCAAGATACACGCCTGCTGACTCCTGTTAGCAAGCTGGGAGCTTACCTTCACGATAAGTACTGGTATGTATATAATATTTCAAAATCTGTATCTTTCTTTTAAGACTCTTAAGAGTACGTTCTTGAGTGCGTTGAGCTCTTGCCCTTGAGTGAGAGCTCATCTCACTCAATTGGGTGAGATGAACGCATCCATTCCTTCGCAATATGGACCAAATGCTAAGTGTTTACAAGAACATATGAAAAACTGCAGACGTGAAACACAGCACTATAGAACAACAGCGGACTGAATCACAA
>NW_025573850.1:0-20681 GCF_020424385.1 Procambarus clarkii | reverse complement strand
AAAACGTGGAAAAAACGGCAAAATATTGCCTAAATCGATGATATTTTGTTTAAATCACATAGAGGAAAAGGGGATGATAAACGTCAAAATATTGCTAAATTCGATGATTTTTAGTACGACACAAAATGTAAGAAAAAAACTTGCTTAAAATGCAATATTCTGCGAAATTCTGAGATATGAAGGCCAAATAACATATCGTGATACTACATGAAATAGTATCGAAATATTGGTAAAAATGAATATATTTACATAATATCAAAATACATGTAAAACGTGAAAAAAGTCACTATTATACCAAATTTCAGGATTTTAACTTCAAATCATAGAGCGAGGTTTCGTATTATTTAGATCCAAGAAAAGACATATGACAATGTTGTTTCCAATACAAATAATAAAAATCAATGTGTTTTCATTAGAATTAACTAAAATGTTCCTGATTTTCCGTTTATATAACCGATAAAAGACGTACACGTAAAACCGCTCAAATCCGCCTGAAACGTCGATATATGCAATAAAAACAGAACTTTTCCAGTTTTCAATATCTGATTCAGTATTTTAACGAGAAACATATAGATGATTGAAAATTAAGAATTTAAGGTTAATTTTCAATCAATTATGTTTTTGCATCATTTTTATCATATATTTAATGAATTAATAAAAATAAATTGAAAATTCACAAAAACGTAAAAAAACAGCAAAATATTGCCTAAATCGATGATATTTTGTTTAAATCACATAGTGGAAAAGGGGATGATAAACGTCAAAATATTGCTAAATTCGATGATTTTAGTACGAAACAAAATGTAAGAAAAAACTTGCTTAAAATGCAATATTCTGCGAAATTCTGAGATATGAAGGCCAAATAACATATCGTGATACTACATGAAATAGTATCGAAATATTGGTAAAAATGAATATATTTACATAATATCAAAATACATGTAAAACGTGAAAAAAGTCACTATTATACCAAATTTCAGGATTTTAACTTCGAATCATAGAGCGAAGTTTCGTATTATTTAGATCCAAGAAAAGACATATGACAATGTTGTTTCCAATACAAATGATAAAAATCAATGTGTTTTCATTAGAATTAACAAAAATGTTCCTGATTTTCCGTTTATATTACCGATGGAAGATACAAACGTAAAACCGCTCTAATCCGACTGAAACGTCGATATATGCAATAAAAACCGAACTTCTCCCCTTTTCAATATCTTACTCAGTATTTTAACGAGAAACAAATAGATGATTGAAAATGAAGTATTTAAGGTTATTATCTAATCAATTATGTGTTTGCATCATTTTTATCGTATATCTAATCATTTAAAACCAATAAACTGAAAATTCACAAAAACGTGGAAAAACGGCAAAATTATGCCTAATTCGATGATATTTTGTTTAAATCACATAAAGTAAAAGGGAATGATGAACGTTAAAATATTGCTGAATTCGATGATTTTTAGTACAAAACAAAATGCAAGAAACTTGCTTAAAAATCCAAATTTGCGAAATTCTGAGATATGAATTCCAAATCACATACCGTGAGAAAACATGAAGTAGTATCGATATATTGGTAAAAACGAATATATTTACGTAAAATCACACTACATAATAAAAGTGAAAAAATCACTATTTTACCATATATGAGGATTTTAACTTCAAATCAGAGAGCGAGGTTTCGTATTATTTAGATCCAAGAAAAGACATATGACAATGTTGTTTCCAATACAAATGATAAAAATCAATGTGTTTTCATTAGAATTAACTAAAATGTTCCTGATTTTCCGATTATATTACCGATGGAAGATGTACACGTAAAACCGCTCTAATCCGGCTGAAACGTCGATATATGCAATAAAAACAGAACTTCTCCCGTTTTCAATATTTGATTCAGTATTTTAATGAGAAACATATAGATGATTGAAAATGAAGTATTTAAGGTTAATTTCTAATCAATTATGTTTTTGCATCATTTTTATCATATATTTAATGAATTAATAAAAATAAAATGAAAATTCACAAAAACGAGAAAAAAACGGCAAAATATTGCGTAAATCGATGATATTTTGTTTAAATCACATAGAGGAAAAGGGGATGATAAACGTCAAAATATTGCTTAATTCGATGATTTTTAGTACAAAAGAAAGTGCAAGAAACTTGCTTAAAATGCAAAATTTGCGAAATTCTGAGATATGAATTCTAAATCACATAACGTGAGAAAACATGAAGTAGTATCGAAATATTGGTAAAAACGAATATATTTACGTATAATCACACTACATGAGAAACGTGAAAAAATCACTATTATACCAAATTTCAGAATTTTAACTTCGAATCATAGAGCGAGGTTTCTTATTATTTAGATCCAAGAAAAGACATATGACAATGTTGTTTCCAATACAAATGATAAAAATCAATGTGTTTTCATTAGAATTAACTAAAATGTTGCTGATTTTCCGTTTATATTGCCAATGGAAGATGTACACGTAAAACCGCTCTAATTCGGCTAAAACGTCGATATATGCAATAAAATCAGAACTTCTCCCCTTTTCAATATCTTACTCGGTATTTTAACGAGAAACAAAGAGTTGAGTGAAAATGAAGTATTTAAGGTTAATTTCTAATCAATTATGTGTTTGCATCCTTTTTATCGTATATTTAATGAATTAATAACAATAAATTGAAAATACACAAAAACGTGGAAAAACGGCAAAATATTGCCTATATCGATGATATTTTGTTTAAATCACAAAGAGGAAAAGGGGATGATAAACGTCAAAATATTGCTAAATTCGATGATTTTTAGTACGAAACAAAATGCAAGAAAACTTGCTTAAAATGCAATATTGTGCGAAATTCTGAGATTTGAAGGCCAAATCACATATCGTGATACTACATGAAATAGTATCGAAATATTGGTAAAAATGAATATATTTACGTAATATCAAACTACGTGAAAAAAGTGAAAAAAGTCACTATTATACCAAATTTCAGGATTTAAACTTCGAATCATAGATCGAGGTTTCGTATTATTTAGATCCAAGAAAAGACATATGACAATGTTGTTTCCAATACAAATGATAAAAATCAATGTTTTCATTAGAATTAACAAAAATGTTCCTGATTTTCCGTTCATATTACCGATGGAAGATATAAACGTAAAACCGCTCTAATCCGGCTGAAACGTCGATATATGCAATAAAAACCGAACTTCTCCCCTTTTCAATATCTTACTCAGTATTTTAACGAGAAACAAATAGATGATTGAAAATTAAGTATTTAAGGTTATAATCTAATCAATTATGTGTTTGAACCATTTTTATCGTATATTTAATCATTTAAAACCAATAAACTGAAAATTCAAAAAAACGTGGAAAAACGGCACAATTATGCCTAATTCGATGATATTTTGTTTAAATCACATAAAGGAAAAGGGAATGATGAACGTTAAAATATTGCTGAATTCGATGATTTTTAGTACAAAACAAAATGCAAGAAACATGCTTAAAAATGAAAAATTTGCGAAATTCTGAGATATGAATTCCAAATCACATATCGTGAGAAAACATGAAGTAGTATCGAAATATTGGTAAAAACGAATATATTTACGTAAAATCCCACTACATGAGAAACGTGAAAAAATCACTATTTTACCATATTTGAGGATTTTAACTTCAAATCATAGAGCGAGGTTTCGTATTATTTAAATCCAAGAAAAGACATGACAATGTTGTTTCCAATACAAATTAATTTCTAATCAATTATGTGTTTGCATCCTTTTTATCGTATATTTAATGAAATAATAACAATAAACGGAAATTTCACAATAACGTTGGAAAAAAGGCAAAATATTGCCTAAATCGATGATATTTTGTTTAAATCACATAGAGGAAAATGGGATGATGAACGTCAAAATATTGCTAATTTCGATGATTTTTAGTACGAAACAAAATGTACGAAAAATTTTGCTTAAAATGCAATATTCTGCGAAATTCTGAGATATGAAGGCCAAATACATATCGTAATACTACATGAAATAGGATCGAAATATTGGTAAAAATGAATATATTTATATAATATCAAAATACATGTAAAACGTGAAAAAAGTCACTATTATACCAAATTTCAGGATTTTAACTTCGAATCATAGAGCGAGGTTTCGTACTATTTAGATCCAAGAAAAGACATATGACAATGTTGTTTCCATAACAAATAATAAAAATCAATGTGTTTTCATTAGAATTAACTAAAATGTTCCTGATTTTCCGATTATATTACCGATGGAAGATGTACACGTAAAACCGCTCAAATCCGCCAGAAACGTCGATATATGCAATAAAAACAGAACTTCTCCAGTTTTCAATATCTGATTCAGTATTTTAACGAGAAACATATAGATGATTGAAAATTAAGTATTTAAGGTTAATTTTCAATCAATTATGTTTTTGCATCATTTTTATCATATATTTAATGAATTAATAAAAATAAATTGAAAATTCACAAGAACGTGGAAAAACGGCAAAATATTGCCTAAATCGATGATATTTTGTTTAAATCACATAGAGGAAATGGGGATGATAAACGTCAAAATATTGCTAAATTCGATGATTTTTAGTACGAAACAAAATATAAGAAAAAACTTGCTTAAAATGCAATATTCTGCGAAATTCTGAGATATGAAGGTCAAATAACATATCGTGATTCTACATGAAATAGTATCGAAATATTGGTAAAAATGAATATATTTACATAATATCAAAATACATGTAAAACGTGAAAAAAGTCACTATTATACCAAATTTCAGGATTTTAACTTCGAATCATAGAGCGAGGTTTCGTATTATTTAGATCCAAGAAAAGACATATGACAATGTTGTTTCCAATACAAATAATAAAAATCAATGTGTTTTCATTAGAATTAACTAAAATGTTCCTGATTTTCGTTTATATTACCGATGGAAAATGTACACGTAAAACCGCTCTAATCCGGCTGAAACGTCGATATATGCAATAAAAACAGAACTTCTCCCCTTTTCAATATCTTACTCAGTATCTTAACGAGAAACAAATAGATGATTGAAAATGAAGTATTTAAGGTTATTATCTAATCAATTATGTGTTTGCAACCTTTTTATCGTATATTTAATGAATTAATAACAATAAACTGAAAATTCACAAAAACGTGGAAAAAGGCAAAATATTGCCTAAATCGATGATATTTTGTTTAAATCACATAGAGGAAAAGGGGATGATAAACGTCAAAATATTGCTAAATTCGATGATTTTTAGTACGAAACAAAATGAAAGAAAACTTGCTTAAAATGCAATATTATGCGAAATTCTGAGATTTGAAGGCCAAATCACATATCGTGATACTACAGGAAATAGTATCGAAATATTGGTAAAAATAAATATATTTACGTAATATCAAACTACATGAAAAAAGTGAAAAAAGTAACTATAATACCAAATTTCAGGATTTTAACTTCAAATCATAGAGCGAGGTTTCGTATTATTTAGATCCAAGAAACGACATATGACAATGTTGTTTCCAATACAAATGATAAAAATCAATGTGTTTTCATTAGAATTAACAAAAATGTTCCTGATTTTCCGTTTATATTACCGATGGAAGATATAAACGTAAAACCGCTCTAATCCGGCTGAAACGTCGATATATGCAATAAAAACCGAACTTCTCCCCTTTTAAATATCTTACTCAGTATTTTAACGAGAAACAAATAGATGATTGAAAATGAAGTATTTAAGGTTATTATCTAATCAATTATGTGTTTGCATCATTTTTATCGTATATTTAATCATTTAAAAACAATAAACTGAAAATTCACAAAAACGTGGAAAAACGGCAAAATTATGCCTAATTCGATGATATTTGTTTAAATCACATAAAGGAAAAGGGAATGATGAACGTTAAAATATTGCTGAATTCGATGATTTTTAGTACAAAACAAAATGCAAGAAACATGCTTAAAAATGAAAAATTTGCGAAATTCTGGGATAAGAATTCCAAATCACATATCGTGAAAAAACATGAAGTAGTATCGAAGTATTGGTAAAAACGAATATATTTACGTAAAATCCCATTACATGAGAAACTTGAAAAAATCACTATTTTACCACATTTGAGGATTTTAACTTCAAATCATAGAGCGAGGTTTCGTATTATTTAGATCCAAGAAAAGACATGACAATGTTGTTTCCAATACAAATTAATTTCTAATAAATTATGTGTTTGCATCCTTTTTATCGTATATTTAATGAAATAATAACAATAAACGGAAATTTCACAATAAAGTGGAAAAAAGGCAAAATATTGCCTAAATCGATGATATTTTGTTTATATCACATAGAGGAAAAGGGGATGATAAACGTCAAAATATTGCTAAATTCGATGATTTTTAGTACGAAACAAAATGTAAGAAAAAACTTGCTTAAAATGCAATATTCTGCGAAATTCTGAGATTTGAATTCCAAATCACATATCGTGATACTACATGAAATAGTATCGAAATATTGGTAAAATGAATATATTTACATAATATCAAAATACATGTAAAACGTGAAAAAAGTCACTATTATACCAAATTTCAGGATTTAAACTTCGAATCATAGAGCGATGTTTCGTATTATTTAGATCCAAGAAAAGACATATGACAATGTTGTTTCCAATACAAATAATAAAAATCAATGTGTTTTCATTAGAATTAACTAAAATGTTCCTGATTTTCCGTTTATATTACCGATGGAAGATGTACACGTAAAACCGCTCAAATCCGCCTGAAACGTCGATATATGCAATAAAAACAGAACTTCTCCAGTTTTCAATATCTGATTCAGTATTTTAACGAGAAACATATAGATGATTGAAAATGAAGTATTTAAGGTTAATTTCTAATCAATTATGTTTTTGCATTTTTTTATCATATATTTAATGAATTAATAAAAATAAATTGATAATTCACAAAAACGTGGAAAAACTGCAAAATATTGCCTAAATCGATGATATTTTGTTTAAATCACATAGAGGAAAAGGGGATGATAAACGTCAAAATATTGCTAAATTCGATGATTTTTAGTACGAAACAAAATGTAAGAAAAAACTTGCTTAAAATGCAATATTCTGCGAAATTCTGAGATATGAAGGCCAAATAACATATCGTGATACTACATGAAATAGTATCGAAATATTGGTAAAAATGAATATATTTACATAATATCAAAATACATGTAAAACGTGAAAAAGTCACTATTATACCAAATTTCAGGATTTTAACTTCGAATCATAGAGCGAGGTTTCGTATTATTTAGATCCAAGAAAAGACATATGACAATGTTGTTTCCAATAGAAATAATAAAATCAATGTGTTTTCATTAGAATTAACTAAAATGTTCCTGATTTTCCGTTTATAATACCGATGGATGATGTACACGTAAAACCGCTCTAATCCGGCTGAAACGTCGATATATGCAATAAAAACAGAACTTCTCCCCTTTTCAATATCTTACTCAGTATTTTAACGAGAAACAAATAGTTGATTGAAAAATGAGGTATTTAAGGTTAATTTCTAATCAATTATGTGTTTGCAAACTTTTTATCGTATATTTAATGAATTAATAACAATAAACTGAAAATTCACAATCGAATTTAGCATTATTTTGACGTTTATCATCCCCTTTTCCTCTATGTGATTTAAACAAAATATCATCGATTTAGGCAATATTTTGCAGTTTTTCCACGTTTTTGTGAATTTTCAATTTATTTTTATTAATTCATTAAATATATGATAAAAAAATGCAAAAACATAATTGATTGAAAATTAACCTTAAATACTTAATTTTCAATCATCTATATGTTTCTCGTAAAATACTGAATCAGATATTGAAAACTGGAGAAGTTCTGTTTTTATTGCATATATCGACGTTTCAGCCGGATTAGAGCGGTTTTACGTGTACATCTTCCATCGGTAATATAAACAGAAAAACAGGAACATTTTAGTTAATTCTAATGAAAACACATTGATATTTATCATTTGTATTGGAAACAACATTGTCATATGTCTTTTCTTGGATCTAAATAATACGAAACCTCGCTCTATGATTCGAAGTTAAAATCCTGAAATTTGGTATAATAGTGACTTTTTTCACTTTTTTCATGTAGTTTGATATTACGTAAATATATTAATTTTACCAATATTTCGATACTATTTCATGTAGTATCACGATATGTTATTTGGCCTTCATATCTCAGAATTTCGCAGAATATTGCATTTTAAGCAAGTTTTTTCTTACATTTTGTTTCGTACTAAAAATCAACGAATTTAGCAATATTTTGACGTTTATCATCCCCTTTTCCTCTATGTGATTTAAACAAAATATCATCGATTTAGGCAATATTTTGCCTTTTTTCCACGTTATTGTGAAATTTCCGTTTATTGCTATTATTTCATTAAATATACGATAAAAAGGATGCAAACACATAATTGATTAGAAATTAATTTGTATTGGAAACAACATTGTCATGTCTTTTCTTGGATTTAAATAATACGAAACCTCGCTCTATGATTTGAAGTTAAAATCCTCAAATATGGTAAAATAGTGATTTTTTCACGTTTCTCATGTAGTGGGATTTTACGTAAATATATTCGTTTTTACCAATATTTCGATACTACTTCATGTTTTCTCACGATATGTGATTTGGAATTCATATCACAGAATTTCGCAAATTTTTCATTTTTAAGCATGTTTCTTGCATTTTGTTTTGTACTAAAAATCATCGAATTCAGCAATATTTTAACGTTCATCATTCCCTTTTCCTTTATGTGATTTAAACAAAATATCATCGAATTAGGCATAATTTTGCCGTTTTTCCACGTTTTTGTGAATTTTCAGTTTATTGGTTTTAAATGATTAAAATACGATAAAAATGATGCAAACACATAATTGATTAGATAATAACCTTAAATACTTCATTTTCAATCATCTATTTGTTTCTCGTTAAAATACTGAGTAAGATATTGAAAAGGGGAGAAGTTCGGTTTTTATTGCATATATCGACGTTTCAGCCGGATTAGAGCGGTTTTACGTTTATATCTTCCATCTGTAATATAAACGGAAAATCAGGAACATTTTTGTTAATTCTAATGAAAACACATTGATTTTTATCATTTGTATTGGAAACAACATTGTCATATGTCTTTTCTTGGATCTAAATAATACAAAACCTCGCTCTATGATTTGAAGTTAAAATCCTGAATTTTGGTATTATAGTGACTTTTTTCACTTTTTTCATGTAGTTTGATATTACGTAAATATATTTATTTTTACCAATATTTCGATACTATTTAATGTAGTATCACGATATGTGATTTGGCCTTCAAATCTCAGAATTTCGCATAATATTGCATTTAAAGCAAGTTTTCTTGCATTTTGTTTCGTACTAAAAATCAACGAATTTAGCATTATTTTGACGTTTATCATCCCCTTTTCCTCTATGTGATTTAAACAAAATATCATCGATTTAGGCAATATTTTGCAGTTTTTCCACGTTTTTGTGAATTTTCAGTTTATTGTTATTAATTCATTAAATATACGATAAAAAGTTTGCAAACACATAATTGATTAGAAATTAACCTTAAATACCTCATTTTTCAATCAACTATTTGTTTCTCGTTAAAATACTGAGTAAGATATTGAAAAGGGGAGAAGTTCTGTTTTTATTGCATATATCGACGTTTCAGCCGGATTAGAGCGGTTTTACGTGTACATCTTCCATCGGTATTATAAACGGAAAATCAGGAACATTTTAGTTAATTGTAATGAAAACACATTGATTTTTATTATTTGTATTGGAAACAACATTGTCATATGTCTTTTCTTGGATCTAAATAATACGAAACCTCGCTCTATGATTCGAAGTTAAAATCCTGAAATTTGGTATAATAGTGACTTTTTTCACGTTTTACATGTATTTTGATATTATGTAAATATATTCATTTTTACCAATATTTCGATACTATTTCATGTAGTATCACGATATGTTATTTGGCCTTCATATCTCAGAATTTCGCAGAATATTGCATTTTAAGCAAGTTTTTTCTTACATTTTGTTTCGTACTAAAAATCATCGAATTTAGCAATATTTTGACGTTTATCATCCCCTTTTCCTCTATGTGATTTAAACAAAATATCATCGATTTAGGCAATATTTTGCAGTTTTTCCACGTTTTTGTGAATTTTCAATTTATTTTTATTAATTCATTAAATATATGATAAAAAAATGCAAAAACATAATTGATTAGAAATTAACCTTAAATACTTCATTTTCAATCATCTATATGTTTCTCGTTAAAATACTGAATCAGATATTGAAAACTGGAGAAGTTCTGTTTTTATTGCATATATCGACGTTTCAGGCGGATTTGAGCGGTTTTACGTGTACATCTTCCATCGGTAATATAAACGGAAAATCAGGAACATTTTAGTTAATTCTAATGAAAACACATTGATTTTTATTATTTGTATTGGAAACAACATTGTCATATGTCTTTTCTTGGATCTAAATAATACGAAACCTCGCTCTATGATTCGAAGTTTAAATCCTGAAATTTGCTATAATAGTGACTTTTTTCACGTTTTACATGTATTTTGATATTATGTAAATATATTCATTTTTACCAATATTTCGATACTATTTCATGTAGTATCACGACATGTGATTTGGAATTCAAATCTCAGAATTTCGCAGAATATTGCATTTTAAGCAAGTTTTTTCTTACATTTTGTTTCGTACTAAAAATCATCGAATTTAGCAATATTTTGACGTTTATCATCCCCTTTTCCTCTATGTGATTTAAACAAAATATCATCGATTTAGGCAATATTTTGCCTTTTTTCCACTTTATTGTGAAATTTCCGTTTATTGTTATTATTTCATTAAATATACGATAAAAAGGATGCAAACACATAATTGATTAGAAATTAATTTGTATTGGAAACAACATTGTCATGTCTTTTCTTGGATCTAAATAATACGAAACCTCGCTCTATGATTTGAAGTTAAAATCCTCAAATGTGGTAAAATAGTGATTTTTTCAAGTTTCTCATGTAGTGGGATTTTACGTAAATATATTCGTTTTTACCAATACTTCGATACTACTTCATGTTTTCTCACGATATGTGATTTGGAATTCTTATCCAGAATTTCGCAAATTTTTCATTTTAAGCATGTTTCTTGCATTTTGTTTTGTACTAAAAATCATCGAATTCAGCAATATTTTAACGTTCATCATTCCCTTTTCCTTTATGTGATTTAAACAAAATATCATCGAATTAGGCATAATTTTGCCGTTTTTCCACGTTTTTGTGAATTTTCAGTTTATTGTTTTTAAATGATTAAATATACGATAAAAATGATGCAAACACATAATTGATTAGATAATAACCTTAAATACTTCATTTTTAATCATCTATTTGTTTCTCGTTAAAATACTGAGTAAGATATTGAAAAGGGGAGAAGTTCGGTTTTTATTGCATATATCGACGTTTCAGCCGGATTAGAGCGGTTTTACGTTTACATCTTCCATCGGTAATATAAACGGAAAATCAGGAACATTTTTGTTAATTCTAATGAAAACACATTGATTTTTATCATTTGTATTGGAAACAACATTGTCATATGTCGTTTCTTGGATCTAAATAATACGAAACCTCGCTCTATGATTTGAAGTTAAAATCCTGAAATTTGGTATTATAGTGACTTTTTTCACTTTTTTCATGTAGTTTGATATTACGTAAATATATTTATTTTTACCAATATTTCGATACTATTTCATGTAGTATCACGATATGTGATTTGGCCTTCAAATCTCAGAATTTCGCATAATATTGCATTTTAAGCAAGTTTTCTTGCATTTTGTTTCGTACTAAAAATCATCGAATTTAGCAATATTTTGACGTTTATCATCCCCTTTTCCTCTATGTGATTTAAACAAAATATCATCGATTTAGGCAATATTTTGCCGTTTTTCCACGTTTTTGTGAATTTTCAGTTTATTGTTATTAATTCATTAAATATACGATAAAAAGGTTGCAAACACATAATTGATTAGAAATTAACCTTAAATACCTCATTTTTCAATCAACTATTTGTTTCTCGTTAAAATACTGAGTAAGATATTGAAAAGGGGAGAAGTTCTGTTTTTATTGCATATATCGACGTTTCAGCCGGATTAGAGCGGTTTTACGTGTACATCTTCCATCGGTATTATAAACGGAAAATCAGGAACATTTTAGTTAATTCTAATGAAAACACATTGATTTTTATTATTTGTATTGGAAACAACATTGTCATATGTCTTTTCTTGGATCTAAATAATACGAAACCTCGCTCTATGATTCGAAGTTAAAATCCTGAAATTTGGTATAATAGTGACTTTTTTCACGTTTTACATGTATTTTGATATTATGTAAATATATTCATTTTTACCAATATTTCGATACTATTTCATGTAGTATCACGATATGTTATTTGGCCTTCATATCTCAGAATTTCGCAGAATATTGCATTTTAAGCAAGTTTTTTCTTACATTTTGTTTCGTACTAAAAATCATCGAATTTAGCAATATTTTGACGTTTATCATCCCCTTTTCCTCTATGTGATTTAAACAAAATATCATCGATTTAGGCAATATTTTGCCGTTTTTCCACGTTTTTGTGAATTTTCAATTTATTTTTATTAATTCATTAAATATATGATAAAAATGATGCAAAAACATAATTGATTGAAAATTAACCTTAAATACTTAATTTTCAATCATCTATATGTTTCTCGTTAAAATACTGAATCAGATATTGAAAACTGGAGAAGTTCTGTTTTTTATTGCATATATCGACGTTTCAGGCGGATTTGAGCGGTTTTACGTGTACATCTTCCATCGGTAATATAAACGGAAAATCAGGAACATTTTAGTTAATTCTAATGAAAACACATTGATTTTTATTATTTGTATTGGAAACAACATTGTCATATGTCTTTTCTTGGATCTAAATAATACGAAACCTCGCTCTATGATTCGAAGTTAAAATCCTGAAATTTGGTATAATAGTGACTTTTTTCACGTTTTACATGTATTTTGATATTATGTAAATATATTCATTTTTACCAATATTTCGATACTATTTCATGTAGTATCACGATATGTTATTTGGCCTTCAAATCTCAGAATTTCGCATAATATTGCATTTTAAGCAAGTTTTCTTGCATTTTGTTTCGTACTAAAAATCATCGAATTTAGCAATATTTTGACGTTTATCATCCCCTTTTCCTCTATGTGATTTAAACAAAATATCATCGATTTAGGCAATATTTTGCCGTTTTTCCACGTTTTTGTGAATTTTCAGTTTATTGTTATTAATTCATTAAATATACGATAAAAAGGTTGCAAACACATAATTGATTAGAAATTAACCTTAAATACTTCATTTTCACTCAACTCTTTGTTTCTCGTTAAAATACCGAGTAAGATATTGAAAAGGGGAGAAGTTCTGATTTTATTGCATATATCGACGTTTTAGCCGGATTAGAGCGGTTTTACGTGTACATCTTCCATCGGCAATATAAACGGAAAATCAGCAACATTTTAGTTAATTCTAATGAAAACACATTGATTTTTATCATTTGTATTGGAAACAACATTGTCATATGTCTTTTCTTGGATCTAAATAATACGAAACCTCGCTCTATGATTCGAAGTTAAAATTCTGAAATTTGGTATAATAGTGATTTTTTCACGTTTCTCATGTAGTGTGATTATACGTAAATATATTCGTTTTTACCAATATTTCGATACTACTTCATGTTTTCTCACGTTATGTGATTTAGAATTCATATCACAGAATTTCGCAAATTTTGCATTTTTAAGCAAGTTTCTTGCACTTTCTTTTGTACTAAAAATCATCGAATTTAGCAATATTTTGACGTTTATCATCCCCTTTTCCTCTATGTGATTTAAACAAAATATCATCGATTTACGCAATATTTTGCCGTTTTTTTTCTCGTTTTTGTGAATTTTCATTTTATTTTTATTAATTCATTAAATATATGATAAAAATGATGCAAAAACATAATTGTTTAGAAATTAACCTTAAATACTTCATTTTCAATCATCTATACGTTTCTCGTTAAAATACTGAATCAAATATTGAAAACGGGAGAAGTTCTGTTTTTATTGCATATATCGACGTTTCAGCCGGATTAGAGCGGTTTTACGTGTACATCTTCCATCGGTAATATAATCGGAAAATCAGGAACATTTTAGTTAATTCTAATGAAAACACATTGATTTTTATCATTTGTATTGGAAACAACATTGTCATATGTCTTTTCTTGGATCTAAATAATACGAAACCTCGATCTCTGATTTGAAGTTAAAATCCTCATATATGGTAAAATAGTGATTTTTTCACTTTTATTATGTAGTGTGATTTTACGTAAATATAATCGTTTTTACCAATATATCGATACTACTTCATGTTTTCTCACGATATGTGATTTGGAATTCATATCTCAGAATTTCGCAAATTTTTCATTTTAAGCATGTTTCTTGCATTTTGTTTTGTACTAAAAATCATCGAATTCAGCAATATTTTAACGTTCATCATTCCCTTTTACTTTATGTGATTTAAACAAAATATCATCGAATTAGGCATAATTTTGCCGTTTTTCCACGTTTTTGTGAATTTTCAGTTTATTGGTTTTAAATGATTAGATATACGATAAAAATGATGCAAACACATAATTGATTAGATAATAACCTTAAATACTTCATTTTCAATCATCTATTTGTTTCTCGTTAAAATACTGAGTAAGATATTGAAAAGGGGAGAAGTTCGGTTTTTATTGCATATATCGACGTTTCAGTCGGATTAGAGCGGTTTTACGTTTGTATCTTCCATCGGTAATATAAACGGAAAATCAGGAACATTTTAGTTAATTCTAATGAAAACACATTGATTTTTATTATTTGTATTGAAAACAACATTGTCATATGTCTTTTCTTGGATCTAAATAATACGAAACTTCCCTCTATGATTCGAAGTTAAAATCCTGAAATTTGGTATAATAGTGACTTTTTCACGTTTTACATGTATTTTGATATTATGTAAATATATTCATTTTTACCAATATTTCGATACTATTTCATGTAGTATCACGATATGTTATTTGGCCTTCATATCTCAGAATTTCGCAGAATATTGCATTTTAAGCAAGTTTTTTCTTACATTTTGTTTCGTACTAAAAATCATCGAATTTAGCAATATTTTGACGTTTATCATCCCCTTTTCCTCTATGTGATTTAAACAAAATATCATCGATTTAGGCAATATTTTGCCGTTTTTTCACGTTTTTGTGAATTTTCAATTTATTTTTATTATTCATTAAATATATGATAAAAATGATGCAAAAACATAATTGATTGAAAATTAACCTTAAATACTTCATTTTCAATCATCTATATGTTTCTCGTTAAAATACTGAATCAGATATTGAAAACTGGAGAAGTTCTGTTTTTATTGCATATATCGACGTTTCAGGCGGATTTGAGCGGTTTTACGTGTACGTCTTTCATCGGTTATATAAACGGAAAATCAGGAACATTTTAGTTAATTCTAATGAAAACACATTGATTTTTATTATTTGTATTGGAAACAACATTGTCATATGTCTTTTCTTGGATCTAAATAATACGAAACCTCGCTCTATGATTCGAAGTTAAAATCCTGAAATTTGGTATAATAGTGACTTTTTTCACGTTTTACATGTATTTTGATATTATGTAAATATATTCATTTTTACCAATATTTCGATACTATTTCATGTAGTATCACGATATGTTATTTGGCCTTCATATCTCAGAATTTCGCAGAATATTGCATTTTAAGCAAGTTTTTTCTTACATTTTGTTTCGTACTAAAAATCATCGAATTTAGCAATATTTTGACGTTTATCATCCCCTTTTCCTCAATGTGATTTAAACAAAATATCATCGATTTAGGCAATATTTTGCAGTTTTTCCACGTTTTTGTGAATTTTCAATTTATTTTTATTAATTCATTAAATAAATGATAAAAATGATGCAAAAACATAATTGATTAGAAATTAACCTTAAATACTTCATTTTCAATCATCTATATGTTTCTCGTTAAAATACTGAATCGGATATTGAAAACTGGAGAAGTTCTGTTTTTATTGCATATATCGACGTTTCAGCCGGATTAGAGCGGTTTTACGTGTACATCTTCCATCGGTAATATAAACAGAAAAACAGGAACATTTTAGTTAATTCTAATGAAAACACATTGATATTTATCATTTGTATTGGAAACAACATTGTCATATGTCTTTTCTTGGATCTAAATAATACGAAACCTCGCTCTATGATTCGAAGTTAAAATCCTGAAATTTGGTATAATAGTGACTTTTTTCACTTTTTTCATGTAGTTTGATATTACGTAAATATATTCATTTTTACCAATATTTCGATACTATTTCATGTAGTATCACGATATGTGATTTGGAATTCAAATCTCAGAATTTCGCATAATATTGCATTTTAAGCAAGTTTTTTCTTACATTTTGTTTCGTACTAAAAATCATCGAATTTAGCAATATTTTGACGTTTATCATCCCCTTTTCCTCTATGTGATTTAAACAAAATATCATCGATTTAGGCAATATTTTGCCTTTTTTCCACGTTATTGTGAAATTTCCGTTTATTGTTATTATTTCATTAAATATACGATAAAAAGGTTGCAAACACATAATTGATTAGAAATTAATTTGTATTGGAAACAACATTGTCATGTCTTTTCTTGGATCTAAATAATACGAAACCTCGCTCTATGATTTGAAGTTAAAATCCTCAAATATGGTAAAATAGTGACTTTTTTCACGTTTCTCATGTAGTGGGATTTTACGTAAATATATTCGTTTTTACCAATATTTCGATACTACTTCATGTTTTCTCACGATATATGATTTGGAATTCATATCTCAGAATTTCGCAAATTTTTCATTTTTAAGAATGTTTCTTGCATTTTGTTTTGTACTAAAAATCATCGAATTCAGCAATATTTTAACGTTCATCATTCCCTTTTCCTTTATGTGATTTAAACAAAATATCATCGAATTAGGCATAATTTTGCCGTTTTTCCACGTTTTTGTGAATTTTCAGTTTATTGGTTTTAAATGATTAAATATACGATAAAAATGATGCAAACACATAATTGATTAGATAATAACCTTAAATACTTCATTTTCAATCATCTATTTGTTTCTCGTTAAAATACTGAGTAAGATATTGAAAAGGGGAGAAGTTCGGTTTTTATTGCATATATCGACGTTTCAGCCGGATTAAAGCGGTTTTACGAACATATCTTCCATCGGTAATATAAACGGAAAATCAGGAACATTTTGTTAATTCTAATGAAAACACATTGATTTTTATCATTTGTATTGGAAACAACATTGTCATATGTCTTTTCTTGGATCTAAATAATACGAAACCTCGCTCTATGATTCGAAGTTAAAATCCTGAAATTTGGTATAATAGTGACTTTTTTCACGTTTTACATGTATTTTGATATTATGTAA
The DNA here is from genome assembly GCF_020424385.1 of Procambarus clarkii. NCBI lineage: Eukaryota > Metazoa > Arthropoda > Malacostraca > Decapoda > Cambaridae > Procambarus > Procambarus clarkii. Next base: position 3,006 of record NW_025573850.1, on the reverse strand, counting down.
ATATATTCATTTTTACCAATATTTCGATACTATTTCATGTAGTATCACGATATGTTATTTGGCCTTCATATCTCAAAATTTCGCAGAATATTGCATTTTAAGCAAGTTTTTTCTTACATTTTGTTTCGTACTAAAAATCATCGAATTTAGCAATATTTTGACGTTTATCATCCCCTTTTCCTCTATGTGATTTAAACAAAATATCATCGATTTAGGCAATATTTTGCAGTTTTTCCACGTTTTTGTGAATTTTCAATTTATTTTTATTAATTCTTTAAATAAATGATAAAAATGATGCAAAAACATAATTGATTAGAAATTAACCTTAAATACTTCATTTTCAATCATCTATATGTTTCTCGTTAAAATACTGAATCGGATATTGAAAACTGGAGAAGTTCTGTTTTTATTGCATATATCGACGTTTCAGCCGGATTAGAGCGGTTTTACGTGTACATCTTCCATCGGTAATATAAACGGAAAATCAGGAAACATTTTAGTTAATTCTAATGAAAACACATTGATTTTTATCATTTGTATTGGAAACAACATTGTCATATGTCTTTTCTTGGATCTAAATAATACGAAACCTCGCTCTATGATTCGAAGTTAAAATCCTGAAATTTGGTATAATAGTGATTTTTTCACGTTTCTCATGTAGTGTGATTATACGTAAATATATTCGTTTTTACCAATATTGCGATACTACTTCATGTTTTCTCACGATATGTGATTTGGAATTCATATCTCAGAATTTCGCAAATTTGCATTTTAAGCAAGTTTCTTGCATTTTGTTTTGTACTAAAAATCATCGAATTTAGCAATATTTTGACGTTTATCATCCCCTTTTCCTCTATGTGATTTAAACAAAATATCATCGATTTAGGCAATATTTTGCCGTTTTTTCACGTTTTTGTGAATTTTCATTTTATTTTTATTAATTCATTAAATATATGATAAAAATGATGCAAAAACATAATTGATTAAAAATTAACCTTAAATACTTCATTTTTAATCATCTATATGTTTCTCATTAAAATACTGAATCAAATATTGAAAACGGGAGAAGTTCTGTTTTTATTGCATATATCGACGTTTCAGCCGGATTTGAGCGGTTTTACGTGTACATCTTCCATCGGTAATATAAACGGAAAATCAGGAACATTTTAGTTAATTCTAATGAAAACACATTGATTTTTATCATTTGTATTGGAAACAACATTGTCATGTCTTTTCTTGGATCTAAATAATACGAAACCTCGCTCTCTGATTTGAAGTTAAAATCCTGAAATTTGGTATAATAGTGATTTTTTCACTTTTTTATTATGTAGTTTGATTTTACGTAAATATATTCGTTTTTACCAATATTTCGATACTATTTCATGTTTTATCACGATATGTGATTTGGAATTCATATCTCAGAATTTCGCAAATTTTGCATTTTAAGCAAGTTTCTTGCATTTTGTTTCGTACTAAAAATCATCGAATTTAGCAATATTTTGACGTTCATCATTCCCTTTTCCTCTATGTGATTTAAACAAAATATCATCGATTTAGGCATAATTTTGCCGTTTTTTCACGTTTTTGTGAATTTTCAGTTTATTGTTTTAAATGATTAAATATACGATAAAAATGATGCAAACACATAATTGATTAGAAATAACCTTAAATACTTCATTTTCAATCATCTATTTGTTTCTCGTTAAAATACTGAGTAAGATATTGAAAAGGGGAGAAGTTCTGTTTTTATTGCATATATCGACGTTTCAGCCGGATTAGAGCGGTTTTACGTGTACATCTTCCATCGGTAATATAAACGGAAAATCAGGAACATTTTAGTTAATTCTAATGAAAACACATTGATTTTTATCATTTGTATTGGAAACAACATTGTCAAATGTCTTTTCTTGGATCTAAATAATACGAAACCTCGCTCTATGATTCGAAGTTAAAATCCTGAAATTTGGTATAATAGTGACTTTTTTCACTTTTTTCATGTAGTTTGATATTACGTAAATATATTCATTTTTACCAATATTTCGATACTATTTCATGTAGTATCACGATATGTGATTTGGCCTTCAAATCTCAGAATTTCGCATAATATTGCATTTTAAGCAAGTTTTCTTGCATTTTGTTTCGTACTAAAAATCAACGAATTTAGCAATATTTTGACGTTTATCATCCCCTTTTCCTCTATGTGATTTAAACAAAATATCATCGATTTAGGCAATATTTTGCCGTTTTTCCACGTTTTTGTGAATTTTCAGTTTATTGTTATTAATTCATTAAATATACGATAAAAAGGTTGCAAACACATAATTGATTAGAAATTAACCTTAAATACCTCATTTTTCAATCAACTATTTGTTTCTCGTTAAAATACTGAGTAAGATATTGAAAAGGGGAGAAGTTCTGTTTTTATTGCATATATCGACGTTTCAGCCGGATTAGAGCGGTTTTACGTGTACATCTTCCATCGGTAATATAAACGGAAAATCAGCAACATTTTAGTTAATTCTAATGAAAACACATTGATTTTTATCATTTGTATTGGAAACAACATTGTCATATGTCTTTTCTTGGATCTAAATAACACGAAACCTCGCTCTATGATTCGAAGTTAAAATCTGAAATTTGGTATAATAGTGATTTTTTCACGTTTCTCATGTAGTTTGATTATACGTAAATATATTCGTTTTTACCAATATTTCGATACTATTTCATGTTTTCTCACGATATGTGATTTGGAATTCATATCTCAGAATTTCGCAAATTTTGCATTTTAAGCAAGTTTCTTGCATTTTGTTTTGTACTAAAAATCATCGAATTTAGCAATATTTTGACGTTTATCATCCCCTTTTCCTCTATGTGATTTAAACAAAATATCATCGATTTAGGCAATATTTTGCCGTTTTTTCACGTTTTTGTGAATTTTCATTTATTTTATTAATTCATTAAATATATGATAAAAATGATGCAAAAAACATAATTGATTAGAAATTA
>NW_025573849.1:0-21583 GCF_020424385.1 Procambarus clarkii | reverse complement strand
GTGGTGGCGGGCGGACAGTGGCGGCTGTGGCGGATAGTGGCGGCGGGCGGACAGTGGCGGCTGTGGCAGACAGTGGCGGCGGTGGCGGACAGTGGCGGCGGGCAGACAGTGGCGGCGGCAGGCGGACAGTGGCGGCGGCGGGCGGACAGTGGTGGCGGTGGCGGTGGCGGACAGTGGTGGCGGTGGCGGACAGTGGTGGCGGTGGCGGACAGTGGTGGCGGCGGGCGGACAGTGGTGGCGGCGAGCGGACAGTGGCGGCTGTGGCGGACAGTGGCAGCTGTGGCGGACAGTGGCGGCTGTGGCGGACAGTGGCGGCGGGCGGACAGTGGCAGCGGGCGGACAGTGGTGGCGGTGGGCGGACAGTGGTGGCGGCGGGCGGACAGTGGCGGCGGGCGGACAGTGGTGGCGGTGGCGGACAGTGGTGGCGGTGGCGGACAGTGGTGGCGGTCGCGGACAGTGGTGGCGGTGGCGGACAGTGGTGGCGGGCGGACAGTGGCGGCGGTGGCGGACACTGGCGGTGGTGGCGGACAGTGGCGGCGGTGGCGGACACTGGCGGCTGTGTCTGGCGGTGGCGGACAGTGGCGGCGGTGGCGGTGGTGGCGGGCGGTAGTGGTGGGTGGTGGTGGGCGGTGGCGGGCGGTGGCGGGCGGCGGCGGCTGTGATGGGTGGTGGCGATTGGCGGTGGTGGGGGCTGGTGGCGGCTGGCGGTGGCTGCTGGCGGTGGCGACTGTGGCAACGGGCGGTGACGGCTGATAGCGGGCGGTGGTGGCGGCTGGTGGCAGGTGGTGGCGGTGGTGGCGGCTGGTGGTGGCGGCTGGTGGTGGCGGCTGGTGGTGCGCAGTGGCAGCTGGTGGCGGTGGTGGCGGCTAGTGGTGGCGGTGATGGCGGCTAGTGGTGGCGGTGATGGCGGCTGGTGGTGGCGGTGATGGCGGCTAGTGGTGGCGGTGATGGCGGCTGGTGGTGGCGGGTGGCGGCTGGCGGTGGCGACTGTGGCAACGGGCGGTGGCGGCTGATGGCGGGCGGTGGTGGCGGCTGATGGCGGGCGGTGGTGGCGGCTGGTGGTGGTGGCAGCTGGTGGCGGGCGGTGGTGGCGGCTGGTGGTGGTGGCGGCTGGTGGCGGTGGCAGCTGATGGTGGCTGGTGGTGGGTGGTGGCAGCTGGTGGCGGGTGGCGGTGGTGGGTGGCGGCTGGTGGTGGTGGGTAGTGGCGGCGGGTGGCGGTGGGTGGCGGCTGGTGGCGGCCAGCTGGGACACACCCTTCACCACTGAATGTCTGAGCACAACTAACCATGTCTCTCTCACCACCAGCCCAGTGTTGCCAGCCCGCCCTTTCAAAATGTTTCCTTCAAAGATTGTATATTATCTTTGAACAACAAGTTTGATTATCAAGGAAATAATGAATATATTATTGTCACATTAATACTGTGCAATATCTTATTACATTCCTGCTAAATAATTATAATTTGAAACAGGACAAAAAATTCAACATATATATAAAAACCAACATTAGAGATCACGAGGCCTAGGCCTAGGCCTATCTGTGACCACACATCCTGCTTCCCTGGCCAGTTACCCTCTCACACCTCACACTCTTAACTCTCTCATAATCACTCTCACTCTCAATCACTCTTACGCACTATTACTCACTCTTACTCTCAATCACTCTTACGCACTATTACTCACTCTTACTCTCAGTCATCCTTACTCACTCTCATACTCACTCTTACTCTCATACTCACTCTTACTCTCATACTCACTCTTACTCTCTGTCACTCTTACTCTCATACTCACTCTTACTCTCTGTCACTCTTACTCTCTGTCACTCTTACTCACTCTCAGTCACCCTTACCCATTCATACTCACTCTTACTCTCATACTCTTACTCTCAATCACTCCTACTCTCAATCACTCTTACTCTCAATCACTCTTACTCCCAATCACTCCTACTCTCAATCACTCTTATTCTCATTCTTACTCTTACTCTCACTCTTACTCTTATTCCCAATCACTCTTACTCTCAATCACTCTTACTCTCATTCTTACTCCTACTCTCACTCTTACTCCTACTCTCACTCTTACTCCTACTCCCAATCACTCTTACTCCCAATCACTCTTACTCCCAATCACTCTTACTCTCAATCACTCTTACTCTCAATCACTCTTACTCTCAATCACTCTTACTCTCAATCACTCTTACTCTCACTAACTCTCAATCACTCTTACTCACTCTCATACTCACTCTTACTCTCATACTCACTCTTACTCTCATACTCACTCTTACTCTCATACTCACTCTTACTCTCATACTCACTCTTACTCTCATACTCACTCTTACTCTCATACTCACTCTTACTCTCATACTCACTCTTACTCTCTGTCACTCTTACTCACTCTCAGTCACCCTTACCCATTCATACTCACTCCTACTCTCATACTCTCAATCACTCTTACTCTCAATCACTCTTACTCCCAATCACTCCTACTCCCAATCACTCCTACTCTCAATCACTCTTACTCTCATTCTTACTCTCAATCACTCATATTCTCATTCTTACTCCTACTCTCACTCTTACTCCTACTCCCAATCACTCTTACTCCCAATCACTCTTACTCCCAATCACTCTTACTCTCAATCACTCCTACTCTCAATCACTCTTACTCTCAATCACTCTTACTCTCACTAACTCTCAATCACTCTTACTCTCACTCTAACTCTCAATCACTCTTACTCTCATACTCACCCTTACTATCAATCACTCTTACTCACTCTGTCACTCTACCTCTCACTCACTCTTACTCTCACTCACTCTTACTTTTACTCACTCTCACTCACTCTTACTCACACTTACACACTCTCACTCACCTTCAGTCACTCTTACTCACTCTCGCTCACTCTTACTCACTCTAGTTAATAAGAACACGCCAATATAAGACAACAAAACGTTTTCAGATTCTTTCACACCACTTTCCAGCAACTTTTATAATTTATATAAATTATCTTAGGGAATAATGCATAAATTATATATTTAAACATGATATTAGTGTTTAGTGGAAAGCATAAGGAGTCAAATTGTGTTAAAAAGAGCGATTTTTAGAAAATTTGGAAAACTACTTTTTTCTGATCATATTATAACTAAAGGAATTTTGAACGTTTCACTGAGCCAATAAATATCATTAACTATTTATTAATGAATTTTACAAAAAAAAAACACCATAAATTTTATATTTAAGCATTTAAAAACTATTTGTAATACATTAGGAACAAAATAGTTGTAGAAAAACAATTTATTATAAAACCTTTGTGTTAGGATTTTTTGATTAAAAGTTTCTCAAAAGCTCTCCTGCACCATTCTCAATGCAAATCATTCCCACGCCTATGGGAAGAGATAGACGAACGTTTTCTAGATGATTTGTGTTTGCTGGGAATCTCTTCCCACAACCAAACCATCGCCAGAGAAATCCTAGTAAACAACACAGAAATCATCGATAGATACAGCGATAGCAGACGGCTTGACGTTTGCGAGGCACTGCACATTAAGAAGTCAACACCAGCAATCAACAGCCAATTAATGCACAACTATATTCTACCCACCTCAAGACTCCGCTCCAATATAGAAGCATCAATAAATATGGACCAATAGGCTTTCTACAATCACTTCCATTTCAATACCCATTGTTTCGTGTTTTGTCATGTGTTGATGAAATTAATACCTTATTAAATACCACCTCACCCCATCCACCTCACTCAAATGTAGATATAAACAAATCGGAGATATGTAAGTTCTATTCAGTTGTGTATGTGTAAAGTCTTTGAAAATGTAATAAGTTTTACGAAACGCGCTCAAGTGTCGCGTCAGACTAGAAATAAAAATGAATTTTGGAGAATTGATTTTTTAATTACCTCCAACAGTGAAAAGATCACCTCTCTCAGTATACGTACGCTAAAGCTTACGTCTAGCAGGGAGAAGTGTTAACTGTGAAAGCACGGAATATTCTGAGGACTGAGGTCGTGGCGGCCCCAGACATCAAGTAGTATGGGGGGGGGGAGTGCAGTTGCAGCCCGACCGGCGACCAATCAGAGGAGCCGGCAGCAAGACGGGTAGTCTGGCGGTTTGAGTCTGAGCAGGTGTTCCTGGCTGCATACGTTTTGCGCTCTGGCAAACCTTGCTGGTGTTGTTGTCGTTGTTGACATTTCTTCCACAGTAGTTATATATATTTGTTGCGACGTATTTGTGGAGGGAAGAGCAGGCTCAATCTCTTGAAGGAGATTATCGTCACAACTCTCCTCCGAAGCCTGCGGTTCTGGAATGTACGAAATAAGGAGATACTCCTAGGGACTCATTGGGGAGACTTCTGAAAATACACATTATAAATTCAATCTGCTTATCCCAATCCTTAGAGGTTTCACTACAAAACTTTTTCAAGAGTGCTTTGATGGTCTGATGACTACGTTCAAGAGAACCCTGTGAAGCAGGATGATAGGGCTGGACAATACCTGTTTGATGTTGAACTCCTCCAGTGTCCTTTTGAAGAGATCACTGGTGAAGTTGGTACCACAGTCGCTCTGAATCTCCCTGGGAAATCCGTATTGAGTGAAGATCTTCAATAGATGTTTTATAACCGTAGCAGCCGTGATGTTCTTCACTGGAACTGCTATGGGAAATCTGGTGGTAGGACACAGGATGGTTAGGATGTAGGCGTTACCTGAACTGGTCCGAGGTAAAGGACCAACACAGTCTATTATGAGTCTGTGGAAAGGTTCCGCAGGCACCTGTATGGGAATCAGATTGAGAAAATTCGTGTTAGAATTATTAATCTTACTTTTTCGGTCATATTTAATAATATATGTCTACAGGAAAGACTGCTACCAAAATATACCTTGCCAAATATATATATATATATATATATATATATATATATATATATATATATATATTAGTAGCCAGAATGCCCTTCTCAGCCTACTATGCAAGGCCCGATTTGCCTAATAAGCCAAGTTTTCATGAATTGTTTTTCGACTACTTAACCTACCTTACCTAACCTAACCTAACTTTTTCGGCTACCTAACCTAACCTAATCTATAAAGATAGGTTAGGTTAGGTTAGGTAGGGTTGGTTAGGTTCGGTCATATATCTACGTTAATTTTAACTCCAATAAAAAAAAATTGACCTCATACATAATGAAATGGGTAGCTTTATCATTTCATAAGAAAAAAAATAGAGAAAATATAATAATTCAGGAAAACTTGGCCTATTAGGCAAATCGAGCCTTGCATAGTAGGCTGAGTACGACGTTCTGGCTACTCGGTACAACATATATATATATATATATATATATATATATATATATATATATATATATATATATATATATATATATATATATATATATATATATATATATATATATATATATATATATATGTCGTACCTAGTAGCCAGAACGCACTTCTCAGCCTACTATGCAAGGCCCAATTTGCCTAATAAGCCAAGTTTTCATGAATTAATGTTTTTTCGACGACCTAACCTACCTAACCTAACCTAACCTACCTTTTTCGGTTACCTAACCCAACCTAACCTATAAAGATAGGTTAGGTTAGGTTAGGTAGGGTTGGTTAGGTTCGGTCATATATCTACGTTAATTTTAACTACAATAAAACAAAATTGACCTCATACATAATGAAATGGGTAGCTTTATCATTTCATAAGAAAAAAATTAGAGAAAATATGTTAATTCAGGAAAACTTGGCTTATTAGGCAAATCGGGCCTTGCATAGTAGGCTGAGAAGTGCGTTCTGGCTACTAGGTACGACATATATATATATATATATATATATATATATATATATATATATATATATATATATATATATATATATATGTCGTACCTAATAGCCAGAACGCACTTCTCAGCCTACTATTCAAGGCCCGATTTGCCTAATAAGCCAAGTTTTCATGAATTAATGTTTTTTCGTCTACCTAACCTACCTAACCTAACCTAACCTAGCTTTTTTGGCTACCTAACCTAACCTTACCTATAAATATAGGTTAGGTTAGGTTAGGTAGGGTTGGTTAGGTTCGGTCATATATCTACGTTAATTTTAACTCCAATAAAAAAAATTGACCTCATACATAGAGAAAAGGGTTGCTTTATCATTTCATAAGAAAAAAATTATAGTAAATATATTAATTCAGGAAAACTTGGCTTATTAGGCAAATCGGGCCTTGAATAGTAGGCTGAGAAGAGAGTTCTGGCTACTAGGTACGACATATATATATATATATATATATATATATATATATATATATATATATATATATATATATATATATATATATATATATATATATATATGTAATATTATATATAATATACGTATATATAATATATATATAATATTTTATATATTATTATATATATATAATATATATAGGGGGTATCACCTTTGGTGCAATTATAGGGACCCACAGCCTCAGAGAAGGGAACACAGAGCATTCAGGGATAAACTTGCCATTTAACTCTGAATACGTAAGAGTGTTCGCTTCTCCTACCACCCCCCTTTTGGGTGGTAGTATATATTGGGTGATAATGTATAATAATATATATTATATATATATTAAATATATATAATATTATATATGTATAATATTATATAATAATGTACCATATTAATTTCCATATTAAGTAACTTGTAGACAGATCAATAGTTAAGATTTATATATATTAAGGTACTAATGAGAGGACTAAAAGAACAAGTCCAATACGGGGTTCACCATAGCCCGTGCTACTTTGAACTTTTGTTCTGAGTGGCTGAATCTGTACCAAGAACAAAACCAACAAGGTATTAAAATAAAGATTATGGGCTCACCATAGCCCGTGTTGATGGGGGGGGGGCATTGCTCCCGAGTAGCTGAAACTAAAAAAAAAGGTAATAATAATATTTATCATAAATAGTTTAGAACTTAGAATAAATCAAGGAGTCAATAAATGAAATTTTGAAATTGGCCTTAATTTCTAGGGTGGATATTTAAATGGTTCGAAATTCTGAATTGTATCCTAAACTTTTAAACTTGATATTTACTTGTGAAATTGGGGTAATTCCATAATATAATAAAATGAGTAAGTTTTAAAAATACGATTTAAAGATCCAAAATAACAGTTTATCTGTAGGACTTGTGTCGACTAGATGATTAAGCCTTCGGACTAGTAGGCCAAATTCAGGGTTCGGGCCTAACTTAGGCCAGTAGGTCTTTTACGGTGTTCTTACGTTGCTTGTTCCATTACCTGTTCTGAGGTGTTCTCGCCTTGCCTAGAACAATAGGTCCAGTGCCTATTGCCTCGTTACTATTGCCTATTGCCCAGTTTCTGCCTCGACTGGGCGTAGGCCTACTGACATCCTCCCCCCCTTGCATGGTTCAGTAGGCACATTGCAGCGTTTCATCCAAGCCTAGTGGCAATACGTCTTCTGCAATAGACTAGAATATACCTGAAGAATTCCTTTCATATTTTCATTTAATGTTTATTAGGCCAATTTAGTAAGTTGCAAAAGTCAGCTTGCAAAGTGAGATCCGTAAATTGTGAGGTGATTTTATGTTGAACAAATCAATAATTTTATGTTAAGCAAGTAATCTTCATGTAGTAAACAATTTATTAAATAATCTCCATAAGTTAAACTTTCTTATTCTGATGTCATTCTTGTAGAGGCTCTCCATAGTTTACGGCCTCATGGACAACTTTCCCGCCATCTCACTTACCGCTCTCGTTAAACTTTAAGACAATACACTTTACTTCCGAAAGAATTCTTTGATGGGAAAAGTTATCAAAGCCTTTTTTTGGATATTAAAGACCGTTTCGTTACCCACATTACTCTCTCAGGGTCATTGAAGACAAATAATTGATGAGCGTTAGCAACTGTTCTGCAGTCAAGTTTTAATCATTTGGTTATCACTAGTTGATTAAGAAAACATTTTTGTTTGTGTTTGCTAACTAATAGAATGTTGATAATGGAATGGAATGTTGAAACTAATGGAATGTTGTTGAAAGGTGATACTTATTAGGAAGCCTCGCATTCCTTGGGCTTCGTAAGGTGTCAAGTTATGTGTTCGTGATAGGGTGAGGCATCTCTCTCTCTCTCTCTCTCTCTCTCTCTCTCTCTCTCTCTCTCTCTCTCTCTCTCTCTCTCTCTCTCTCTCTCTCTCTCTCTCTCTCTCTCTCTCTCTCTCTCTCTCTCTCTCTCTCTCTCTCTCTCTCTCTCTCTCTCTCTCTCTCTCTCTCTCTCTCTCTCTCTCTCTCTCTCTCTCTCTCTCTCTCTCTCTCTCTCTCTCTCTCTCTCTCTCTCTCTCTCTCTCTCTCACCTTTACACAGCCCGCCGTGTCCCGGGTGAGACAGTCAGGGGAGAAGCAATATACCCGAGATCAATCTGGGAGTTGTCAGAATTGATTGCGAGCCGCGCAGGTCGGCCGTGTATAATATTCTGAGTCCCAGGTATGTGAACTGGTGCAACACGGGCCAAGGGTTACGTCCAGGTAGAGTACCGGCCAAGGGTTATGTCCAGGTAGAGTACTGACCATGGGTTATGTCCAGGTAGAGTACTGGCCAAGGGTTATGTCCAGGTAGAGTACGAGCCAAGGGTTATGTCCAGGTAGAGTACTAGCCAAGGGTTATGTCCAGGTAGAGTACTGGCCAAGGGTTATGTTCAGGTAGAGTACGGGCCAAGGGTTATGTCCAGGTAGAGTACGGGCCAAGGGTTATGTCCAGGTAGAGTACTGGCCAAGGGTTATGTCCAGGTAGAGTACGGGCCAAGGGTTATGTCCAGGTAGAGTACTGCCCAAGGGTTATGTCCAGGTAGAGTACTGGCCAAGGGTTATGGCCAGGTAGAGTACTGGCCAAGGGTTATGGCCAGGTAGAGTACTGGCCAAGGGTTACGTCCAGGCAGTGTACGGGCCAAGAGTTATGTCCAGGTAGAGTACTGGCCAAGAGTTATGTCCAGGTAGAGTACTGGCCAAAGGTTATGTCCAGGTAGAGTACTGGCCAAGGGTTATGTCCAGGTAGAGTACTGGCCAAGGGTTATGTCCAGGTAGAGTACTGGCCAAGAGTTATGTCCAGGTAGAGTACGGGCCAAGAGTTATGTCCAGGTAGAGTACTGGCCAAGGGTTATGTCCAGGTAGAGTACGGGCCAAGAGTTATGTCCAAGTAGAGTATGGGCCAAGGGTTATGTCCAGGTAGAGTACTGGCCAAGAGTTATGTCCAGGTAGAGTACTGGCCAAGGGTTATGTCCAGGTACAATACAGGACACAAACTATGACCAGGTAGACGGCAGGATAATGGTTATGACCAGGTACAATATAATGTACAAATTATGACCAGGTAAACATGGTATAAGGATTATGTGAAGTAGAGAACAAAGAGTTTGACCAGGCTCAGCACAGCCTATACCCAGCAGGTCCACAGCCTATACCCAGCAGGTCCACAGCCTATACCCAGCAGGTCCACAGCCTATACCCAGCAGGTCCACAGCCTATACCCAGCAGGTCCACAGCCTATACCCAGCAGGTCCGCAGCCTACACCCAGCAGGTCCACAGCCTATACCCAGCAGGTCCACAGCCTATACCCAGCAGGTCCACAGCCTATACCCAGCAGGTCCACAGCCTATACCCAGTTGTAACGGGGGGTGGGGGAAATAGCTCTATCTTGTCTATTATTCCACCCCCCAGTTAACTAACGAGGCCGGGGGAAACAGCTCTCTCTAGTCTGTTATCCCGTCCCCAGTTAGCTAATTGTTCAGTCCCACGTGTCTTTTGCCGCTCAGGCGCTATCAGAGAGATCTTGACAGGTGTTTAATATTCGCGAGTTAGCGAGTTTTTCAGGTTAGGAGATAGTGATTCTCGGGCCTTGTGGTTTAGTGATTTTGTGAGTTTTGTGGTGTTCAGGGAATGTTCACCAGAACTTGCGTGTGTAGTGATTTATGTTGGTGATAAGATTTGGTGATTTGGGAACTTAGCGGTTGTTGGTAGTGGAGGTCAGCTGAGTGTGACAGGTGACCCCCGCGTGTCCCAGGGGGACATCCAGCCTCCGCTGATCCCCAGGTCAGTTGGGGAGTGGCAGATGTAGTTCTTAAGTAGTTTTAAGTGGTGGTTCTGCTCAGATTATTGCGATCGACTGTTTTACTCCATTTGAACGCAATAACCCGAGGTGTACTGGTATTGTACAGCATGCTAAGGTGAGGCTTAGTATGTCAGTAGACTTCACGTTGGGGACGCTCGATGTTAGATAGTCTGGTCACAGGGGTGGCAAAAGTTTGGAGTTGTGGACCCGCGGAGAAGCGAGGGAAACACTCTGGGTCACGTAGGTGTCTGTAGGTTAAGGGTGGGAGTAACGGCTGTTTAAGTACTTAAGATTAAGAACGGTACAGTTAAGTTAGGCTAGTGTTTTGCCTATTAGTATTGATATTTTTTTTGTGGAGATTGGTTTAGGTGACAAGTTAAAAGTAGTGACGACCTTATTCTCTCTTCTCTAACTTTACTCTGTTACTGTTTTATGTTCCACCAAGTCAATTTCATTCAGTGTCAATTGGATTATTTTAAAATTTAAGTGTAGTCGTTGCCAGGAGGAGAGCATTATGACTGGACTGTGTGAACCCTATACAAACTACAGGGTCACACAACATTTTGGGAACACAGTATTGTTGCCTTTATGTTCATTCACAGGTCGGAGCCAGAGGAGAGACGCACACATGCAGGAGAGGGAGACGGCTGCTGTGTACCACACTCACGGGCGTTTATCACCACCACCACCACCATCACCCCAGGGGACCCCCAAGATGCAGCCCTCTCGGTCGGTTAAAATGGTATATCCAGTGGACCCCAGGACGGACGGACCAGTGGACCCCAAGACGGACGGACCCCAGGTCGTTCTGCAGACAACCCCAGACGACCCAGTAAAGATGGAAGAGGAGCAACAACGACTCCAGTCTGTCCCACCAACATCGGTCTACCCAGGACAGACAAGTTCCATTCCTTGTCTTGTATGTAATGGTCTTGAATGGATGGTGGCAGCATTTCGTCTTCTACTATCAACTCTTCTACTTCAACTATCTACTCTTCTATTTCTACCTATCTACACCTCTCCCTCCACCCCTCTCTAAACTCTCACTTTCAACTAATGACACACCTCGCTCCTCCCACCTCTCTACCTCTCACCCCAAACCCTCACTAATTACTTCACTATTCATTTCTTTCCTTTCGTTTTCTCTTATACGTTTGTGGCAGTGAAATGTGTTCTAGAGTTCTCTCTAGAGTTTTCGGGTAACTGATCAAGTTACGGCACCTTGTAGTCTTAGCACCTAGGTAGTCAAATACCTAGGTTACAAGGTGTTGAACGAGAGAGGCTGCCTTAGGAACTCTGGAGGTGCCTAGAATAGTTAGCTAACTGGGGACGGGATAACGGACTAGAGAGAGCTGTTTCCCCCGGCCTCGTTAGTTAACTCGGGGGGGGGGGGGGGGGTGGAATAATGGACAAGATAGAGCTATTTCCCCCCCCCCCCCCCGTTACACAGCAGATCCACAGCCTATACCCAGCAGGTCCACAGGCTATACCCAGCAGGTCCACAGCCTATACCCAGCAGGTCCACAGCCTATACCCAGCAGGTCCACAGGCTATACCCAGCAGGTCCACAGCCTATACCCAGCGGGTCCACAGCCTATACCCAGCGGGTCCACAGCCTATACCCAGCAGGTCCACAGCCTATACCCAGCAGGTCCACAGCCTATACCCAGCAGGTCCACAGGCTATACCCAGCTGGTCCACAGCCTATACCAAGCAGGTCCACAGTGCACGTACACAGTACAGGAGTTAAGACTATAGGTGTAAGTAGTATCCCTATGATCTATAATGATTATATAACAGAGGAACGCTGTAACTTGCACTTTGGTTACTCAACCAATTGGGGTGGATGGTAGAGCGACGGTCTCGCTTCATGCAGGTTGGCGCTCAGTCCCCGACCGTCTTTGAGGTTGGGCACCATTTCTTCTCCTCGTCCCATCCTAAATCTTTATCTTGACCTCTTGCAAGTACTATAAAGTCGGAGTGGCTTGGCACTTTCCCCTGATAATTAAAAAAATTCACTTTGGTTGTTTACTGTAGTAAAATTATGAAATAAATCAATTTCCTTAAGAAATATCGAGCCCCCTCCCCGCTCAGCTCGTTGATGCCGTGAGGGGGGCTTAGTGGGTGGCTGCCGGAGTGTGATGCTCCTTGGGGCAGTCGTCTGTCCTTTTCTAGCCTTGTGCTCCTGCTGCCGTCCTCTCCAATTGTCCTGAGCACCTTTTCCTTTTGTTTCGTTTTTCTCCCCCCCTTTTCTTCTATCTGCTTGTCGTTTCCTGCCGACCTTTTGCTTGTTTTGGATCTTTCTTTGGACTTCTTCTATTTTGACGCCCGGGTGCTTGAGGAGGCATACTCTTGCACCCGTAGAACTGTTGTACCCGATGTCTCGAGCGAGGGGAACCTTTTATTGTCAATCCCCCTTTCGTCGCTGAACCCGATCTCGACGGACTGACGGTTCTTAAGGTGGCGTTTGTGGGGTGTATACTCACGATGCACCCCTAGGGGGCCCCGGCATGATCGGCGATAGCTTCCTGTTGGGTGTTCTGCCTCTAATTGTGGCTCCATGGTGGGTATGGCGCACATTCGTGGATGAATTTCTTTCTCTTCGTCTCTATGTCGATAAATGTTTCCGTTGTACCCTCTCAGGCTCGTGGGGTGGGCGACCAAGCCCCCGAGTCGGCCTGTATTGGAAGACCAGGCTCTGTAGCTCCTGCTGCGTTGGGCCCCGACCTTGCTCCTCCTTTGACCGTCCTGACTTCTTCCCCCAGCTCCCCTCCCTCCTCTGTGGTTGGGTCGAGCCTCCAGCCCCCAGTGGTGACCACTTCGTCCCCTGGTGCGGCTAAGTCTCTCGTTGTGACTACTGCGCCTTTTAACCCCTCTCTCTCTGGGGGTTCTCAACGCCGTTCGCGCCCCGGCTGCACTCGCTTGATTCCTTCCCGTACTGCCGCGTATCAGGCTTTGTTTGGTCCCGCTTCATGGGCCAAATACTTTGATCTCCTCCCTCTTGATTCTGCGCCTCCTGACGATTTCTCCCTCCATCGGCATCTTGTTGATTCCGTGGATGCGTTTGTTACCTTCAACCCCACTCCTCTCGGTACACGTGTCATTGCTGCTCCTTCTCGGGATGCAGCTTCCCGCTTGGCTGCCTTATCCTGCCTTGGCGAGATCCCTGTTTGGGTCTCCAATAATGTTCAGATGAATGCCAGGGTTGGCACTATTCTTCTCCCGCTCCATGTTGCAACCGGTGTTCGGAATCTGCAGGATTGCCACGATGATATTCGGCATATCCTTGATGCCCAAGGCCATTCTGTCCTCCAGGTTGACTCGTTTACTCGTCCCCCTCGTGGTCGTCGCCGTCAACCCCTTCAGGTTGTGAAGATCACCTTTGATGGTAGGACCCTTCCATCCTCTGTCATTCTTTGCTGGTGCTAGGTGCTCTGTCCAGGAGTATATTCCTTCTCCTCGGCTGTGTAACAAGTGCTGGAGGTTTGGGCATGGTGCCCTCCACTGCTCTGGGACTGTCTCTCTCTGTCCTTTGTGTGGGGGTGAAGGTCACTCTAAGTCGGAGTGCACTTCTCCCCAAGCTCGCTGCCTCAACTGCGGTGAGGCCCATCCTACCTTCTCCCGTGCCTGTATCCATTACAAGCTTGAGGCGGCCGTCCTCAACTTGAAGCACCGGGAGCGTTTATCTTTTCCTGAGGTGAGGCGCCAGGTTCGCCGGCTCCCGCCTTATGCTAACGTCTTTTATGCTCGCGTGTTACGCTCTTCCTCTCCTCGTTCTTCCCTCCTTCCTCAGACTCACAACCGTTTCCGGGCCCTGGACCCTGATACGCCCACTGCCCCCTCCTCTGTTCCTTTGAGTTCTGTCCCGAAGGGTCCCCCTCCTGGTCCTCTGTCTGGGGTTCCCCTTCTTTCTACCCGGTCTGTCGTGTCTCCTGTGTCTTCTTCCTCGTCTCCCTCCGATCCTTCTTCCCATCCTCTTCCTCCATCTATTGGCTCTCCCTGCCGCCTGTCGGTGCAGGCGGATGTCCATCGCTCTTCTAACGGCCGTCGTGTGTGCTCTCGTTCAGCTTCTGTTGAGACACTGGAATCCGTTGCCCGGTACGTAGTTGCTGGGACACCGGTCTCTTTAAGTCAGAAGCGTAAGCCTGGCTCCTCTCCTTCCTCCTCCCCGTCAGGTAAGAAGGCTTCGCTTTCTTCCTTGGCCCCTACTTCTGGCTCTGTTGCTCCTTCCCCTCCCATTTCTGTGCTTGCGCCCCCTGTTCCTGCTATGGAAGTTTCTTTGCCCCTGCTTCCCTTACGGTTGCTGCTCTTGCTGAGGTGCGCTCCCCTCTTTCTACTCCCCCTCTTCCTGCTGCTGTCCTTGACTGCTCCTCTTCGTTGTCTCCTCCTCTTCCTCCTCCTCCGGACCCCGCCCGCCCACCTCTGGTCTGTTCTCCCGCTTCCTTCCCTCCGTCTTTGCTCAGTTTACCCATGCCCCCTAACCCTGACTTTGCTGACCCTGATCCCGACCCTGATATTCTTTAACGTGCTGTGTTGCTCTTTCGCCTTTGTTTCTTCCTTGTTCTCTGTTGTTGTCCTTTCCCCTTCTCGTCGATTTCTATTCTTCAATGGAACGTTCGAGGTTATTACGCCAATTTCCTCGAACTCCAACTTCTGATTTCGCAGTTTTCGCCCCTTTGTGTCTGTCTCCAGGAGCCGATGCTTGGTGCTCGTCCTGGTCGTTTTCGTGGCTATTCCTTTCTCTCCCCCCCCCTCCCAGCCGTTGCTGGGGCTCCTAATTCTTCTGCTCTCTTGATCCGCGCTGATGTTCCCTTTGTTCCTTTACTTTTTCCTTTGCCTCTCCATTGTTTTGCTGCTCGTATCTTTGTGGGGAAATGGTACACAGTTTGTTCCATTTATCTCCCCCCGAGTGTCCCGCTTTCTCTTCCTGATTTGAAACACCTCTTGGACTCCTTGCCGGAGCCTGTGCTCCTGCTGGGTGACTTCAACTGTCGTCATTCTCTTTGGGGTGATGTTCTGATGAATACACGGGGTCGCCTTCTTGAGCCGTTTCTCCTCTCTTCTTCCCTGTCTCTTCTGAATTCTGGTGAGCCCACTCATTTGGACTCTCGGACTTGCACCCTTTCCTGTCTTGATCTTTCTCTTTGCTCTTCTTCTCTTTACTTAGATTTCACGTGGCAGGTTCTTGATGACCTCCATGGCGCTGATCATTTCCCTATCCTTGTTTCCTTTTTCTCGTTTCGCCCTTCCCTCTCTTTTCCTAGGTGGCAGTTTGCTAAAGCAGACTGGAACCTATTTACCCTCAGTGCTGCTCTCTCTGACCTCTCCCTTCTGCCTCTCCCTCGCGCTCTCCTCCTTTTTCATGACACTGTCTTCGACGCTGTCCTCCGCTCTATTCCTCGCTCTTCCTCTCGGGGTCCACGGAAGTGCGTTCCCTGATGGAATGCGGACTGTGCTCGGGCTGTCCGCTGTAAGCGTGCAGCCTGGAAGAGGCACCGCAGTCGGCAGACGGCCGATTCTTTTCTTTTCTTTCGGAAAGCGAGTGCGGTGGCCAGTAGGGCCATCCGTATGGCTAAACGTGAATGTTGGGCATCTTATGTCTCAACAATTACGTCCGAAACTCCTCTGCCCCAGATCTGGAAGCGTATCCGCAAGATAGCAGGTAAGTTCGTTCCCGATGTTTCACTGGTCCTTCACCTCCATGATACTCTTGTGGCGGACCCGTTGCAGGTCGCTTCCGAACTGGGTTCCCACTTTTCTTCTGTTAGCTCTGGTTTTCATCTTCCCCAATCTTTCCTTCTTCGTAAACCTGTCCTTGAGTCTCGTCCTTTAGATTTCTGCACTCGTCTTCAGCTTCCCTATAATGATGCCTTCTCTCTCTCTGAACTTCGTTCTGCCCTGGCCCTCTGCGGTTCTACGGCGGCGGGCTCCGATGGTATTCATTATGAGATGCTTCGCCATCTCCCTCCGTGCACGTCTCAGTATTTACTGAGTCTGTATAATCGGATCTGGGAGTCGTCGTCAGTCCCTGAGGACTGGCTCGATGCCGTTGTCCTCCCTGTTCGCAAACCGGGGTCTCTGGGTACTTCCCCTAAGGACTTTCGCCCTATTGCCCTCACGAGTTGTGTCTGCAAACTCTTTGAACGTATGGTTAACGTTCGTCTGAGGTGGTTCCTGGAACACCATCACCTCCTCTCCCCTTCTCAATTTGGTTTCCGCAAGTGCCACAGCACGACAAATGTCCTGGTGAACTTGGAGGTCTATATTCGTACTGCTTTTGCTGCGAAGACCTCCGTTGTTGCCGTCCTTTTTGACCTGGAAAAAGCTTACGACACCAATTGGCGATATCATATTCTATCTCAACTTCATTCTTTTGGCCTTCGTGGTCATCTCCCTCTCTTTCTCCGCAGCTTCTTCTCTCGTCGTTCCTTTCGGGTGCGCCTTGGTACCGCTCTCTCTGCCTCTTTTCAGCAATACGAAGGTGTGCCCCAGGGTAGTGTTCTGAGCACTACTCTTTTTCTGGTTGCCCTCAATGGTCTTCTTTCCTCTCTTCCTTCAGGTGTCTTCTCCGCTCTCTATGTCAATGATCTTACCCTTTGCTGTCAGGGTGATGATTCGCCTTTCCTTCAGCGCCGGCTTTAGCTTGCAATTGATGCCGTGTCGTCTTGGACCACCGATCATGGCTTCAAGTTCTCTACTTCTAAGACTTGTGCCATGACTTTTACGCGGAAACGGGTCGTTCTTCGTCCCTCTTTGTCACTTTATGGTCATCCCTTGAGTACAAAGATTCCGCGAAGCTTTTGGGGTTATTCCTTGACACTCGTTTGTCTTGGTCTCCCCATATCTCTTACCTCCGTGTTGAGTGCTCTAAGGCCCTTACCCTCCTTCGGGTCTTTTCCCATACTTCTTGGGGGGGGGCAGATAGGCGCACTCTCCTTGCTTTACATTCCTCTCTCGTCCTGTCTAAGCTCGATTATGGATGCCCTGCTTATTCGTCTGCTTCTCCTTCTACTCTTCGCCGTCTTGATGCTTTGCACCATACTGGGTTGCGCCTCAGTTCTGGTGCCTTTCGTTCGACGCCCGTCCTTAGCTTGTATGTTGACACTGGCTTCCTGTCTCTCCAAGACCGCCGTGATCGCTACTGTCTTCGCTATCTTGCGCGGTCCTTACAACATCCTTCCTCTCGCCTCTGTCGTGCTTTAACTTTTACCCCTCCTGCGGTTCCTGTTCCTCTTCACCACCTCCCTCTTTCTGTCCAGTTATCTCGCCTACATGATTCTCTTTCCGTTCACATTTCTAATGTTTCTCCTCGTGTTGTTCCTTCTTTGCCCCCGTGGAGAGTCCCTCTTCTGCGGTTTTGTACTTCCTTGACCCGTATCACTAAAGCTTTTACCCCTCCTACGGTTCTAAAACGCCTTTTCCTTGAGCACTTTTCTTCTCACTCCCGCTCCATTTCTGTCTTCACCGATGGGTCTAAGTCAGCGGACGGTATTGGCTACTCTGTTGTTTTTCCTGATCGCACTTATATGTGTCGCTTACCTCCGGAGACTAGCATCTTTACAGCGGAGCTTTATGCTATTCTCTATGCTCTTCGTCTCCTGCTTTCTCGTTGTCAGTCTTCCTTTGTAGTTGTTGTTGACTCTCGTAGTGCCCTCATGGCTCTCGGGTCCTTTAATCCGGTTCATCCAGTAGTTGTCGAGATCCAGCATTGGCTTTTTCTTGTTCACAGTAAATTTAAGTCGGTTGAGTTTTGTTGGGTTTCCAGCCATATTGGTATGTCTTTAAATGAGCGTGCGGATGCTGCCGCCAAGGAAGCTGTCCACTCTTGTCCCATCTCTCGTAAAGGTATTCCATATTCCGACTTTTACCCGGTTATCCATTCCTCCATCCTTACCCGTTGGCAGGCTTCTTGGTCGTCTGTTACTGGTAACAAACTACGTACTCTTAAATGTTGTGTTTCCTTGTGGCCGTCCTCCTACCACTGTAACCGGCGATGGGAAACAGCTCTGGCGAGGTTGCGTATTGGCCATACTCGCTTAACCCATGGTCACTTGATGGAGCGCCGCCCAGCTCCTTATTGTCCTAGTTGCTGTTAGAGTTTTGAGGTTGGAATACAATGTAATTGGTATAAGGAATTGAGTTCAGAAAGTTTCTAAGAATTTTCTTTATTCTTTAACCTTTATTCCTGTCGTGATATTCAATTAGGTCGCCTGAGGAAGGACTTGCTTAGCTAACACACCAGTGTAGTAAGCAGCTCATTCCTCACTTTGGGACCATGTATGAACAATTGACTAGGCGCGAGCAAGCGCCGAGACCCTAATGAAAATTGAAATCCCCTCCACTTGGGTGACGACTTTCGCCATTCGCCGAAGCGAATCTAGCGAGTAGGTCAAGGGCTCTCACAACAATAATTTATTGTTGTGTGGTGCCGTATATTTGGTCCCAAAACTCAGAATCAGTCTCAATTTTATTAGTCGAGTGTGAAGAACACTTGCCTAACAATAATAATGTGTGGGGTGTAACGAAAAGACAGTGTTAACCATAACAACTTAGTTTATTCAATAAAGTACTAACTACTACAACAAAACAAAAAGAAATGTCAATGACGTTACGCGAAATCCTTCTTGTGACACTATCAATGACAGCTAGACACCAGCCCCTCGGACTGCATAATGAACTAACTCGAACATAAGCGTGACCACAGAGGAATCAACAAGAAACAAGAACTAACAGATCTATAATCACAATTACAACAAATGACACAGTAGGTTCTGAAACACGTCTCCAGTAACCTCCTAACTGTTCCTCGCCTCAGTGCAGTCTACTCCTGCAGTCAATCAATCAACAATCAATAACAATTGATTTACGTTAATAACACAATAACATTTACGTTAAATTAATAACTCTTACAACTGTCACTAGTAACGCGGAAATTACACAACACTCTACCCGTCGAGCATTCAGTGAGAAAATCCCATTAATCCCTGTACTACCAGACAGCTGATTAATCTCTTTAATAGTTACGTTAAATTACATTAATCGGTTACTAATCACTCAGCGATGGTAAACTCTGATTTACAATGTCCAAAGTGCTAAGAGAACGGTAATCACTCGTGATTACCTTTAGAGTAATTAATTACTATCCTCAAGATCAATAATTAAACAATTAAAATACGCAACCTTTCGCACTGGCTCAGCAATTTACATTAAGGTATGATTTCCGTCTGAGCCTTCCATACTCAGACCAATTCAGGTGGCTAATAACAGTAATTAGCCCCACGTTTACGTTATTCTAAAATGACGCTACTCCTCCCACGAGTCAATCAAGTTCCGGTACTTCCGGGCAGATAAATAACGACGTTACGTTAATGGAACAATGGAGCCTTCGTGTGAGTTGATCAAACAAGGATCGAGGTTAATTATTTTGACTTCCTGAAACACGTCAATTACCCGGCCCACTTACCGTTAATTACGACAGACAATACTCTAATTCTTATCCGGCTGATGGCTAGGCTCCTTGAGACTACCGTAGCTGCTTGCAGGAAAGTAAATTAACCCAAAAGTATTCTACATTACTCAAATTGTCAAAGAACAAATTCTCTTAAAGCAATGGGCGTTCCCTTGGTTACGTTAAATTAATTGCCTCGCAATCACCTCACTGAATACTGGACTTCGATGTTCTACCAGATAACCAGGAGAATATATGTGTACCCAAGTACTCGTCTACAGCCGAGTTCACCCACGACATTGACAAATCACACTAACAAACTACAGTGATTTACGTTACAATCCGGTTGCAATGACAATACTGCAGAACCTAGTAAAATAACATACAGGACATGAACCCTCTAGAACACTGCCCCACAATGACTTTACTGAACTGCAATCACATACGGTGATGCGCAACACTAGCAACAATCACCATCAAATAACAACCCCTTTGCAATAACACATACGGCAAGTACTCTAATTTCCAAGTATTAGAATACTGCACACACTTACTTACTGTTGCAAATGACCCCAGTGCTCTCAATAACCCCTAGAACATAGGTCCAAATTTGCAATCACCACACAGTAAATAACACAATAACACGGCACCGTGACACTACGATTGTATATATATATAATTACTGCTGACACATGTAGCCTACAGCTATCAAACGTTATTGGGAACACTAAGGAGATCTCGCACTCCTTGAATTACATGGGTGAGTGATTTATCGATCACGCATGCCGATAAACACTCTCGAGAGTTACGTTACTCGATAGAGCGATGGTGGTCTCTCCAGACAGCCTCGTCACTCACCAAATTCTACCCAAATTACGTTAATACTGCACCCACAATACATATATATATAAATCACACTTGTCACGGCCCATGGGAACAATACAAGAAATTTAGACCACACTGTGGTACACTCCACAATAATCATTGCCAGGAATCACTGGCGTTACACATACCTGAGCGCTCAGTGTTGGAATTCCACACCTGCAAGACCACACATGGAAATGATATCACTCCGTCCCACGGACGATCAAAAATGATAAATTACCACAATGGAATAATATAATTATTACATGGACATCCTCACAGTCCTTGGCTAATCTATGTATACTCTGTTCCCGTGTGTACCCACACACACACACACACTGTACGTCTGTGTACACAAGACGTAAGTCCCTCTGGACTGACAAGATGACAACAAAGGGTGATTATCTCCTCGCCCACACTTCACTCCACCTCCACAGGTGCTGCGTGACTGTGATGGAACACTTGACCTCGAATTCAAGCTTTTAGAGACTAACTGATCACCAGAAATACACACATAGGTATTTACTCATTCATACTGCCGGCTTACACACCATTCCCATACATCAGGCACCCCGCTACGGGTGGCTGGCTCGCTCACGGCAGTAGTAGGTGGCATAGGCGGCGGTAGTACCTCAAGTGGTATTTTACGAACAATTGGCGCGCACTCAAACCCCTCCCACTCACAACACGGCTCGGGTCGCACCCTCGACCCACCGGTGAAGTGAAGCGTTCGTACCCAGGTGACGTGCACAACGATAGCGTCTCACACAAACATGGGAAATCGGCCTTAAACACAGACACGAATTTCCCAGTTCCCATCGACTGCTACAGAGCGCTAGCAAGTCTAATCATCACTGGTATGGGATCTACGAGTCTGTTACTGCTCGTATGCACATTACCCCACGATCCCAGATCACAAGATCTTCTCTACCCACTGTACACAATGTCTTTCTCCCCTACAAGCGACGACTTCAGCCGGATTCTGTGACGACCGCTGTCGTTGGTGAAGCAGGAAGTGAAGCAGTTGAGTAGTCCAGCCACCCCAACGCCCTATCCTCAATTTGGCCGAATTGAGTACAGGAAGCGTCTTGACAGAGTGGCAGCTGGGTTCAGAATGATGCTTACACCGACGATTCCCGCGTCCTCCTCGAAATAACCAATGAGAGGA
>NW_025573847.1:0-145681 GCF_020424385.1 Procambarus clarkii | reverse complement strand
GCCGTTTTCAGTAATTGGCATATTTTCGGTATAAAAAGTCGTAATTTGAAACTGAAAATAGGTGCAGAGAGTCAGAATTCGGCTCAAAAATCACGCTCAGGAGTCAAATTTCCGAAATTTCAGACATTTTGAAAACTGCAGGGGGGTTTGGGCAAAATATTACCCATCGCCGTTTTCAGTAATTGGCATATTTTCTGTATAAAAAGTCGTAATTTGAAACTGAAAATAGGTGCAGAGAGTCAGAATTCGGCTCAAAAATCACGCTCAGGAGTCAAATTTCCGACATTTCAGACATTTTAAAAACTGCAGGGGGGTTTGGGCAAAATATGACCCATCGCCGTTTTCAGTAATTGGCATATTTTCGGTATAAAAAGTCGTAATTTGAAACTGAAAATAGGTGCAGAGAGTCAGAATTCGGCTCAAAAATCAAGCTCAGGAGTCAAATTTCCGAAATTTCGGACATTTTGAAAACTGCAGGGGGGTTTGGGCAAAATATGACCCATCACCGTTTTCAGTAATTGGCATATTTTCGGTATAAAAAGTCGTAATTTGAAACTGAAAATAGGTGCAGAGAGTCAGAATTCGGATAAAAAATCACGCTCAGGAGTCAAATTTCCGACATTTCAGACATTTTGAAAACTGCAGGGGGGTTTGGGCAAAATATGACCCATCGCCGTTTTCAGTAATTGGCATATTTTCGGTATAAAAAGTCGTAATTTGAAACTGAAAATAGGTGCAGAGAGTCAGAATTCGGCTCAAAAATCACGCTCAGGAGTCAAATTTCCGACATTTCATACATTTTGAAAACTGCAGGGGGGTTTGGGCAAAATATGACCCATCGCCGTTTTCAGTAATTGGCATATTTTCGGTATGAAAAGTCGTAATTTGAAACTGAAAATAGGTGCAGAGAGTCAGAATTCGGCTCAAAAATCACGCTCAGGAGTCAAATTTCCGACATTTCAGACATTTTGAAAACTGCAGGGGGGTTTGGGCAAAATATGACCCATCGCCGTTTTCAGTAATTGGCATATTTTCGGTATAAAAAGTCGTAATTTGAAACTGAAAATAGGTGCAGAGAGTCAGAATTCGGCTAAAAAATCACGCTCAGGAGTCAAATTTCCGACATTTCAGACATTTTGAAAACTGCAGGGGGATTTGGGCAAAATATGACCCATCGCCGTTTTCAGTAATTGGCATATTTTCGGTATAAAAAGTCGTAATTTGAAACTGAAAATAGGTGCAGAGAGTCAGAATTCGGATAAAAAATCACGCTCAGGAGTCAAATTTCCGACATTTCAGACATTTTGAAAACTGCAGGGGGGTTTGGGCAAAATATGACCCATCGCCGTTTTCAGTAATTGGCATATTTTCGGTATAAAAAGTCGTAATTTGAAACTGAAAATAGGTGCAGAGAGTCAGAATTCGGATAAAAAATCACGCTCAGGAGTCAAATTTCCGACATTTCAGACATTTTGAAAACTGCAGGGGGTTTGGGCAAAATATGACCCATCGCCGTTTTCAGTAATTGGCATATTTACGGTATGAAACGTCGTAATTTGAAACTGAAAATAGGTGCAGAGAGTCAGAATTCGGATAAAAAATCACGCTCAGGAGTCAAATTTCCGACATTTCAGACATTTTGAAAACTGCAGGGGGGTTTTGGCAAAATATGACCCATCGCCGTTTTCAGTAATTGGCATATTTTCGGTATAAAAAGTCGTAATTTGAAACTGAAAATAGGTGCAGAGAGTCAGAATTCGGCTCAAAAATCACGCTCAGGAGTCAAATTTCCGACATTTCAGACATTTTGAAAACTGCAGGGGGTTTGGGCAAAATATGACCCATCGCCGTTTTCAGTAATTGGCATATTTTCGGTATGAAACGTCGTAATTTGAAACTGAAAATAGGTGCAGAGAGTCAGAATTCGGCTCAAAAATCACGCTCAGGAGTCAAATTTCCGACATTTCAGACATTTTGAAAACTGCAGGGGGGTTTGGGCAAAATATGACCCATCGCCGTTTTCAGTAATTGGCATATTTTCGGTATAAAAAGTCGTAATTTGAAACTGAAAATAGGTGCAGAGAGTCAGAATTCGGCTCAAAAATCACGCTCAGGAGTCAAATTTCCGACATTTCAGACATTTTGAAAACTGCAGGGGGGTTTGGGCAAAATATGACCCATCGCCGTTTTCAGTAATTGGCATATTTTCGGTATGAAAAGTCGTAATTTGAAACTGAAAATAGGTGCAGAGAGTCAGAATTCGGCTCAAAAATCACGCTCAGGAGTCAAATTTCCGACATTTCAGACATTTTGAAAACTGCAGGGGGGTTTGGGCAAAATATGACCCATCGCCGTTTTCAGTAATTGGCATATTTTCGGTATAAAAAGTCGTAATTTGAAACTGAAAATAGGTGCAGAGAGTCAGAATTCGGATAAAAAATCACGCTCAGGAGTCAAATTTCCGACATTTCAGACATTTTGAAAACTGCAGGGGGGTTTGGGCAAAATATGACCCATCGCCGTTTTCAGTAATTGGCATATTTTCGGTATGAAAAGTCGTAATTTGAAACTGAAAATAGGTGCAGAGAGTCAGAATTCGGCTCAAAAATCACGCTCAGGAGTCAAATTTCCGACATTTCAGACATTTTGAAAACTGCAGGGGGGTTTGGGCAAAATATGACCCATCGCCGTTTTCAGTAATTGGTATATTTTCGGTATGAAACGTCGTAATTTGAAACTGAAAATAGGTGCAGAGAGTCAGAATTCGGATAAAAATCACGCTCAGGAGTCAAATTTCCGACATTTCAGACATTTTGAAAACTGCAGGGGGTTTGGGCAAAATATGACCCATCGCCGTTTTCAGTAATTGGCATATTTCGGTATAAAAAGTCGTAATTTGAAACTGAAAATAGGTGCAGAGAGTCAGAATTCGGATAAAAAATCACGCTCAGGAGTCAAATTTCCGACATTTCAGACATTTTGAAAACTGCAGGGGGGTTTGGGCAAAATATGACCCATCGCCGTTTTCAGTAATTGGCATATTTTCGGTATAAAAAGTCGTAATTTGAAACTGAAAATAGGTGCAGAGAGTCAGAATTCGGATCAAAAATCACGCTCAGGAGTCAAATTTCCGACATTTCAGACATTTTGAAAACTGCAGGGGGGTTTGGGCAAAATATGACCCATCGCCGTTTACAGTAATTGGCATATTTTCGGTATGAAACGTCGTAATTTGAAACTGAAAATAGGTGCAGAGAGTCAGAATTCGGATAAAAAATCACGCTCAGGAGTCAAATTTCCGACATTTCAGACATTTTGAAAACTGCAGGGGGGTTTGGGCAAAATATGACCCATCGCCGTTTTCAGTAATTGGCATATTTTCGGTATAAAAAGTCGTAATTTGAAACTGAAAATAGGTGCAGAGAGTCAGAATTCGGCTCAAAAATCACGCTCAGGAGTCAAATTTCCGACATTTCAGACATTTTGAAAACTGCAGGGGGGTTTGGGCAAAATATGACCCATCGCCGTTTTCAGTAATTGGCATATTTTCGGTATGAAAAGTCGTAATTTGAAACTGAAAATAGGTGCAGAGAGTCAGAATTCGGCTCAAAAATCACGCTCAGGAGTCAAATTTCCGACATTTCGGACATTTTGAAAACTGCAGGGGGGTTTGGGCAAAATATGACCCATCACCGTTTTCAGTAATTGGCATATTTTCGGTATAAAAAGTCGTAATTTGAAACTGAAAATAGGTGCAGAGTCAGAATTCGGATAAAAAATCACGCTCAGGAGTCAAATTTCCGACATTTCAGATATTTTGAAAACTGCAGGGGGGTTTGGGCAAAATATGACCCATCGCCGTTTTCAGTAATTGGCATATTTTCGGTATGAAAAGTCGTAATTTGAAACTGAAAATAGGTGCAGAGAGTCAGAATTCGGCTCAAAAATCACGCTCAGGAGTCAAATTTCCGACATTTCATACATTTTGAAAACTGCAGGGGGGTTTGGGCAAAATATGACCCATCGCCGTTTTCAGTAATTGGTATATTTTCGGTATGAAACGTCGTAATTTGAAACTGAAAATAGGTGCAGAGAGTCAGAATTCGGCTCAAAAATCACGCTCAGGAGTCAAATTTCCGACATTTCAGACATTTTGAAAACTGCAGGGGGGTTTGGGCAAAATATGACCCATCGCCGTTTTCATTAATTGGCATATTTTCGGTATAAAAAGTCGTAATTTGAAACTGAAAATAGGTGCAGAGAGTCAGAATTCGGATAAAAATCACGCTCAGGAGTCAAATTTCCGACATTTCAGACATTTTGAAAACTGCATGGGGGGTTTGGGCAAAATATGACCCATCGCCGTTTTCAGTAATTGGCATTTTCGGTATAAAAAGTCGTAATTTGAAACTGAAAATAGGTGCAGAGAGTCAGAATTCGGCTCAAAAATCACGCTCAGGAGTCAAATTTCCGACATTTCAGACATTTTAAAAACTGCAGGGGGGTTTGGGCAAAATATGACATGACACATCGCCGTTTTCAGTAATTTGCATATTTTCGGTATGAAAAGTCGTAATTTGAAACTGAAAATAGGTGCAGAGAGTCAGAATTCGGCTCAAAAATCACGCTCAGGAGTCAAATTTCCGACATTTCGGACATTTTGAAAACTGCAGGGTGGTTTGGGCAAAATATGACCCTGCACCGTTTTCAGTAATTGGCATATTTTCGGTATAAAAAGTCGTAATTTGAAACTGAAAATAGGTGCAGAGAGTCAGAATTTGGATAAAAAATCACTCTCAGGAGTCAAATTTCCGACATTTCAGACATTTTGAAAACTGCAGGGGGGTTTGGGCAAAATATGAACCATCGCCGTTTACAGTAATTGGCATATTTTCGGTATGAAACGTCGTAATTTGAAACTGAAAATAGGTGCAGAGAGTCAGAATTCGGCTCAAAAATCACGCTAAGGAGTCAAATTTCCGACATTTCGGACATTTTGAAAACTGCAGGCGGGTTTGGGCAAAATATGACCCATCACCGTTTTCAGTAATTGTCATATTTTCGGTATAAAAAGTCGTAATTTGAAACTGAAAATAGGTGCAGAGTCAGAATTCGGATAAAAAATCACGCTCAGGAGTCAAATTTCCGACATTTCAGATATTTCGAAAACTGCAGGGGGGTTTGGGCAAAATATGACCCATCGTCGTTTTCAGCAATTGGCATATTTTCGGTATGAAAAGTCGTAATTTGGAACTGAAAATAGGTGCAGAGTCAGAATTCGGCTCAAAAATCACGCTCAGGAGTCAAATTTCCGACATTTCATACATTTTGAAAACTGCAGGGGGGTTTGGGCAAAATATGACCCATCGCCGTTTTCAGTAATTGGTATATTTTCGGTATGAAACGTCGTAATTTGAAACTGAAAATAGGTGCAGAGAGTCAGAATTCGGCTCAAAAATCACGCTCAGGAGTCAAATTTCCGACATTTCAGACATTTTGAAAACTGCAGGGGGGTTTGGGCAACATATGACCCATCGCCGTTTTCAGTAATTGGCATATTTTCGGTATAAAAAGTCGTAATTTGAAACTGAAAATAGGTGCAGAGAGTCAGAATTCGAATAAAAATCACGCTCAGGAGTCAAATTTCCGACATTTCAGACATTTTGAAAACTGCAGGGGGATTTGGGCAAAATATGACCCATCGCCGTTTTCAGTAATTGGCATTTTCGGTATAAAAAGTCGTAATTTGAAACTGAAAATAGGTGCAGAGAGTCAGAATTCGGATAAAAAATCACGCTCAGGAGTCAAATTTCCGACATTTCAGACATTTTGAAAACTGCAGGGGGGTTTTGGCAAAATATGACCCATCGCCGTTTTCAGTAATTGGCATATTTTCGGTATAAAAAGTCGTAATTTGAAACTGAAAATAGGTGCATAGAGTCAGAATTCGGATAAAAAATTACGCTCAGGAGTCAAATTTCCGACATTTCAGACATTTTGAAAACTGCAGGGGGTTTGGGCAAAATATGACCCATCGCCGTTTACAGTAATTTGCATATTTACGGTATGAAACGTCGTAATTTGAAACTGAAAATAGGTGCAGAGAGTCAGAATTCGGATAAATAATCACGCTCAGGAGTCAAATTTCTGACATTTCAGACATTTTAAAAACTGCAGGGGGGTTTGGGCAAAATATGACCCATCTCCGTTTACAGTAATTGGCATATTTTCGGTATGAAAAGTCGTAATTTGAAACTGAAAATAGGTGCAGAGAGTCAGAATTCGGCTCAAAAATCACGCTCAGGAGTCAAATTTCAGACATTCAGACATTTTGAAAACTGCAGGGGTGTTTGGGCAAAATATGACCCATCGCCGTTTTCAGTAATTGGCATATTTTCGGTATAAAAAGTCGTAATTTGAAACTGAAAATAGGTGCAGAGAGTCAGAATTCGGCTCAAAAATCACCCTCAGGAGTCAAATTTCCGACATTTCAGACATTTTAAAAACTGCAGGGGGTTTGGGCAAAATATGACCCATCGCCGTTTACAGTAATTGGCATATTTTCGGTATGAAACGTCGTAATTTGAAACTGAAAATAAGTGCAGAGAGTCAGAATTCGGCTCAAAAATCACGCTCAAGAGTGAAATTTCCGACATTTCAGACATTTTGAAAACTTCAGAGGGGTTTCGGCAAAATATCGGGCGATTTTTGCCGCTAACGGCCGAAAACCGCTCTATTTTCGCCGCTACCTGCCAAAAATCGACCGATTTTTGCCGCTAGCGGCCAAAAAAGGGGCTATTTTCGCTGCTAGCGGCCAAAAATGGGGCGATTTTCGCTGTTAGCGGCCAAAAATCGTGTAAATTTCGCCGCTAGCGGCCAAAAATCGCGCGATTTTCGCCGCTAGCGGCCAAAAATCGCGCGATTTTCGCCGCTAGCGGCCCGAAACTATGCGATTTTTGCAGCTGGTGGCCAAAAATAGCGCCAATTTTGCCGCTAGCGGCCAAAAACCGTGCGATTTTCGCTCTAGCGGCCAAGAATCGGGCGATTTTTGCCGCTAACGGCCGAAAACCGCGCTATTTTCGACGCTAGCGGCCAGAAACCATGCGATTTTTGCTGACGGGTAAAAATCGCGCGAATTTCGCCGCTACCGGCCAAAAACCGCGCGATTTTCGCCGCTAGCGGCCAAAAACCATGCGATTTTCGCATCTGGAGGGCAAAAATCGCGATTTTAACCTCTACCGGCCAAAAATAGCGCGAATTTCGCCGCTACCTGCCAAAAAACGACCGATTTTCGCCGCTAGCGGCCAAAAATGGGGCGATTTTCAACGCTAGCGGCCAAAAATCGTGCAAATTTCGACGCTAGCGGCCAAAAATCGTGCGAATCTCGCCGCAAAGGGCCAAAAATAGCGCGATTTTCACCGCTAGCGGCCAGAAACTATGCGATTTTTGCAGCTGGCGGGCAAAAATAGCGCGATTTTCGCCGCTACCGGCCAAAAACCGCGCGATTTTAGCCGCTAGCGGCCAAAAACCATGCGATTTTTGCAGCTGTCGGGCAAAAATCGCGATTTTCGCCGCTACCGGCCAAAAATAGCGCGATTTTCGACGCTACCGGCCAAAAATAGCGCGATTTTCGCCGCTACCGGCCAAAAACACTGCGATTTTCGCCGCTAGCGGCCAAAAATCAGGCGATTTTTGCCGGTAACGGCCGAAAACCGCGCTATTTTCGACGCTAACGGCCAGAAACCATGCGATTTTCCCAGCTGGCGGGCAAAAATCACGCGAATTTCGCCGCTACCTGCCAAAAACCGCGGGATTTTCGCTGCTAGCGGCCAAATACCGTGCGATTTTCACAGCTGGCGGGCAAAAATCGCGCGATTTAAGCCGCTACCAGCCAAAAATCGCGCGATTTAAGTCGCTAACGGCCAAAAATCGTGCGAATTTCGCCGCTAGCGGCCCAAAAAAGCGCGATTTTCGCCGCTAGCGGCCAGAAATTATGCGATTTTTGCAGCTCGCGGGCAAAAATCGCGATTTTCGCCGCTACCGGCCAAAAACCGCGCGATTTTCGCCGCTAGCGGCCAAAAACCATGTGATTTTTGCAGCTCGCGGGCAAAAATCGCGATTTTCCCCGTTACCGGCCAAAAATAGCGCGATTTTCGCCGCTAGCGGACAAAAACGGTGCGACTTTCGCCGCTAGCGGCCAAAAATCGGGCGATTTTGCCGCTAACGGCTGAAAACCGCGCTATTTTCGACGCTAACGGCCAGAAACCGTGCGATTTTTGCAGCTGGCGGGCAAAAATCGCGCGAATTTCGCCGCTACCTGCCAAAAATCGACCGATTTTCGCCGCTAGCGGCCAAAAATGGGGCGATTTTCGCCGTTAGCGGCCAAAAATCGTGTAAATTTCGCCGCTAGCGGCCAAAAATCTCGCGATTTTCGCCGCTAGCGGCCAGAAACTATGCGATTTTTTCAGCTGCCGGCCAAAAATAGTGCTATTTTTGCCGCTAGCGGCCAAAAACCGTGCGATTTTCGCCGCTAGCGGCCAAGAATCGGGCGATTTTTGCCGCTAACGGCCGAAAACCGTGCTATTTTCGACGCTAGCGGCCAGTAACCATGCGATTTTCGCAGCTAGCGGGCAAAAATCGAGTGATTTTCGCCGCTACAGGCCAAAAACCGCGTGATTTTCGCCGCTAGCGACCGAAAACCGTGCGATTTTCACATCTGGCGGGCAAAAATCGCGCGATTTAAGCCACTACCAGCCAAAAATCGCGCGATTTAAGCCGCTAGCGGCCAAAAACCATGCGATTTTCGCAGCTGGCGGGCAAAAATCGCGATTTTCGCCGCTACCGGCCAAAAATAGCGCGATTTTCGACGCTACCGGCCAAAAATAGCGCGATTTTCGCCGCTACCGGCCAAAAACACTGCGATTTTCGCCGCTAGCGGCCAAAAATCAGGCGATTTTTGCCGGTAACGGCCGAAAACCGCGCTATTTTCGACGCTAACGGCCAGAAACCATGCGATTTTCGCAGCTGGCGGGCAAAAATCACGCGAATTTCGCCGCTACCTGCCAAAAACCGCGGGATTTTCGCTGCTAGCGGCCAAATACCGTGCGATTTTCACAGCTGGCGGGCAAAAATCGCGCGATTTAAGCCGCTACCAGCCAAAAATCGCGCGATTTAAGTCGCTAACGGCCAAAAATCGTGCGAATTTCGCCGCTAGCGGCCAAAAACAGCGCGATTTTCGCCGCTAGCGGCCAGAAATTATGCGATTTTTGCAGCTCGCGGGCAAAAATAGCGCGATTTTCGCCGCTACCGGCCAAAAACCGCGCGATTTTCGCCGCTAGCGGCCAAAAACCATGTGATTTTCGCAGCTAGCGGGCAAAAATCGCAATTTTCGCCGTTACCGGCCAAAAATAGCGCGATTTTCGCCGCTAGCGGACAAAAACGGTGCGACTTTCGCCGCTAGCGGCCAAAAATCGGACGATTTTGCCGCTAACGGCCGAAAACCGCGCTATTTTCGACGCTAACGGCCAGGAACCGTGCGATTTTTGCAGCTGGCGGGCAAAAATCGCGCGAATTTCGCCGCTACCTGCCAAAAATCGACCGATTTTCGCCGCTAGCGGCCAAAAATGGGGCGATTTTCGCCGTTAGCGGCCAAAAATCGTGTAAATTTCGCCGCTAGCGGCCAAAAATCTCGCGATTTTTGCCGCTAGCGGCCAAAAACCGTGCGATTTTCGCCGCTAGCGGCCAAGAATCGGGCGATTTTTGCCGCTAACGGCCGAAAACCGTGCTATTTTCGACGCTAGCGGCCAGTAACCATGCGATTTTCGCAGCTAGCGGGCAAAAATCGAGTGATTTTCGCCGCTACAGGCCAAAAACCGCGTGATTTTCGCCGCTAGCGACCGAAAACCGTGCGATTTTCACATCTGGCGGGCAAAAATCGCGCGATTTAAGCCACTACCAGCCAAAAATCGCGCGATTTAAGCCGCTAGCGGCCAAAAACCATGCGATTTTCGCAGCTGGCGGGCAAAAATCGCGATTTTCGCCGCTACCGGCCAAAAATAGCGCGATTTTCGCCGGTAGCGGCCAAAAACCGCGTAATTTTCGCCGCTAGCGGCCAAAAACCGTGCGATTTTCACAGCTGGCTGGCAAAAATCGGGCGATTTTTGCCGCTAGCGGCAAAAAATCGACCGATTTTCGCCGCTAGCGGCCAAAAAAGTGGCTATTTTCGCCGCTAGCGGCCAAAAATCGGGAAATTTTCGCCACTAGCGGCCAAAAACCATGCGATTTTCGCCGCTACCGGCAAAAAATCGTGCGATATTCGCCGCCACCGGCCAAAAACCTAGCGATTTTCGCCGCTAGCGGCCAAAAATCGCGCAATTTTTGCAGGTAAATGCCAAAAATCGCGCGATTTTCGACGCTACTGGCCAAAAATCGGGCGATTTTCGCCGCTACCGGCCAAAAATCGGGCGATTTTCGCCGCTACCAGCCAAAAATCGGGCGATTTTTGCCGCTAGCGGCCAAAAATCGGTCGATTTTCGCCGCTACCGGCCAAAAACCGCGCGATTTTCGCCGCTACCGGCCAAAAACCATGCGATTTTTGCAGCTGGCGGGCAAAAATCGTGATTTTCGCCGATACCGGCCAAAATCCGCGCGATTTTCGCCGCTAGCGGCCAAAAATCGCGCAATTTTTGCAGGTAAATGCCAAAAATCGCGCGATTTTCGCCGCTAGCGGCCAAAAATCGGTGATTTTCGCCCCTAGCGGCCAAAAATCGGGCAAATTTCGCAGCTAGCAACCAAAAATCGTGCGAATTTTGCCGCTAGCGGCCAAAAATCGTGCGAATTTCGCCGCTAGCGGCCCAAAACCATGCGATTTTAGAAGCTAGCGGGCAAAAATCGTGATTTTCGCCGCTACTGGCCAAAAATCGGGCTATTTTCGCCTATAGCGGCCAAAAATCGGGCTATTTTCGCCGCTAGCGGCCAAAATTCGGTCGATTTTCGCCGCTAGCGGCCAAAAATCGGGCAATTTTTGCCACTACCGGCCAAAAATCGCGCGATTTTCGCCGCTACCGGCCAAAAATCGCGTCATTTTCGCTGCTAGCGGCCAAAAATCGGCGATTTTCGCGCCTAGCGGCAAAAAATCGGGCAAATTTCGCAGCTAGCAACCAAAAATCGTGCGAATTTCGCCGCTAGCGGCCAAAAATCGTGCGAATTTCGCCGCTAGCGGCCAAAAATCGTGCGAATTTCGCCGCTACCGGCCAAAAATCGTGCGATTTTTGCCGCTAGCGGCCAAAAACCGCGCGATTTTCGCCGCTACCGGCAAAAAATCGCGAGATTTTCGCCGCTACCGGCCAAAAACCGCGCGATTTTCGCCGCTAGCGGCAAAAAATCGCGCAATTTTCGCAGGTAAATGCCAAAAATCGCGCGATTTTCGCCGCTACAGGCCAAAAACCGCGCGATTATCGCCGCTAGCGGCCAAAAGTCGCACTATTTTCGCCGCTACTGGCAAAAAACCGCGCGATTTTTGCCGCTAGCGGCAAAAAATCGACCGATTTTCGCCGCTAGCGGCCAAAAAAGTGGCTATTTTCGCCGCTAGCGGCCAAAAAAGTGGCTATTTTCGCCGCTAGCGGCCAAAAATCGGGAAATTTTCGCAACTAGCGGCCAAAAACCATGCGATTTTCGCCGCTACCGGCAAAAGATCGTGCGATATTCGCCGCCACCGGCCAAAAACCTAGCGATTTTCGCCGCTAGCGGCCAAAAATCGCGCAATTTTTGCAGGTAAATGCCAAAAATCGCGCGATTTTCGCCGCTACCACCCAAAAATCGGGCGATTTTCGCCGCTACCGGCCAAAAATCGGGCGATTTTCGCCGCTACCGGCAAAAAATCGTGCGATATTCGCCGCCACCGGCCAAAAACCTAGCGATTTTCGCCGCTAGCGGCCAAAAATCGCGCGATTTTCGACGCTACTGGCCAAAAATCGTGCGATTTTCGCCGCTACCGGCCAAAAATCGGGCGATTTTCGCCGCTACCAGCCAAAAATCTGGCGATTTTTGCCGCTAGCGGCCAAAAATCGGTCGATTTTCGCCGCTACCGGCCAAAAACCGCGCGATTTTCGCCGCTACCGGCCAAAAACCATGCGATTTTCGCAGCTAGGAACCAAAAATCGTGCGAATTTTGCCGCTAGCGGCCAAAAATCGTGCGAATTTCGCCGCTAGCGGCCAAAAACCATGCGATTTTAGAAGCTAGCGGGCAAAAATCGCGATTTTCGCCGCTACTGGCCAAAAATCGGGCTATTTTCGCCTATAGCGGCCAAAAATCGGGCTATTTTCGCCGCTAGCGGCCAAAATTCGGTCGATTTTCGCCGCTAGCGGCCAAAAATCGGGCAATTATTGCCACTACCGGCCAAAAATCGCGCGATTTTCGCCGCTACCGACCAATAACCGCGCGATTTTCGCCGCTAGCGGCCAAAAATCGGCGATTTTCGCTCCTAGCGGCCAAAAATCGGGCAAACTTCGCAGCTAGCAACCAAAAATCATGCGAATTTCGCCGCTAGCGGCCAAAAATCGTGCGATTTTCGCCGCTACCGGCAAAAAATCGCGCGATTTTCGCCGCTACTGGCCAAAAACCGCGCGATTTTTGCCGCTACCGGCCAAAAATCGCACGATTTTCGGCGCTACCGGCCAAAAACCGTACGATTTTCGCAACTGGAGGCAAAAATCGCGCGATTTTCGCCGCTACCTGCCAAAAATCGCGTCATTTTCGCTGCTAGCGGCCAAAAATCGGCGATTTTCGCGCCTAGCGGCCAAAAATCGGGCAAATTTCGCAGCT
This sequence comes from Procambarus clarkii, assembly GCF_020424385.1. Classification (NCBI taxonomy): domain Eukaryota; kingdom Metazoa; phylum Arthropoda; class Malacostraca; order Decapoda; family Cambaridae; genus Procambarus; species Procambarus clarkii. The sequence continues at coordinate 132,858 of NW_025573847.1, read as the reverse complement.
AGCAACCAAAAATCGTGCGAATTTCGCCGCTAGCGGCCAAAAATCGCACTATTTTCGCCGCTACTGGCAAAAAACCGCGCGATTTTTGCCGCTAGCGGCAAAAAATTGACCGATTTTCGCCGCTAGCGGCCAAAAAAGTGGCTATTTTCGCCGCTAGCGGCCAAAAATCGGGAAATTTTCGCAACTAGCGGCCAAAAACCATGCGATTTTCGCCGCTACCGGCAAAAGATCGTGCGATATTCGCCGCCACCGGCCAAAAACCTAGCGATTTTCGCCGCAAGCGGCCAAAAATCGCGCAATTTTTGCAGGTAAATGCCAAAAATCGCGCGATTTCCGCCGCTACCACCCAAAAATCGGGCGATTTTCGCCGCTACCGGCCAAAAATCGGGCGATTTTCGCCGCTACCGGCCAAAAATCGGGCGATTTTCGCCGCTACCGGCCAAAAACCAATGCGATTTTCGCCGCTGGCGGGCAAAAATCGTGATTTTCGCCGCTACCGGCCAAAAACCGCGCGATTTTCGCAACTACCGGCAAACAATCGCGCGATTTTCGCCGCTACCGGCCAAAAACCGCGCGATTTTCGCCGCTAGCGGCCAAAAATCGCGCAATTTTCGCAGGTAAATGCCAAAAATCGCGCGATTTTCGCCGCTAGCAGCCAAAAATCGGCGATTTTCGCCTCTAGCGGCCAAAAATCGGGCAAATTTCGTAGCTAGCAACCAAAAATCGTGCGAATTTTGCCGCTAGCGGCCAAAAATCGTGCGAATTTCGCCGCTAGCGGCCAAAAACCATGCGATTTTAGAAGCTAGCGGGCAAAAATCGCGATTTTCGCCGCTACCGGCCAAAAGTCTGGCTATTTTCGCCTATAGCGGCCAAAAATCGGGCTATTTTCGCCGCTAGCGGCCAAAAATCGGTCGATTTTCGCCGCTACCGGCCAAAAACCGCGCGATTTTTGCCTCTAGCGGAAAAATTGACCGATTTTCGCCGCTAGCGGCCAAAAAAGTGGCTATTTTCCCCGCTAGCGGCCAAAAATCGGGCAATTTTTGCCACTAGCGGCCAAAAATCGCGCGATTTTCGCCGCTACCGGCCAATAACCGCTCGATTTTCGCCGCTAGCGACCGAAAACCGTGCGATTTTCACATCTGGCGGGCAAAAATCGCGCGATTTAAGCCACTACCAGCCAAAAATCGCGCGATTTAAGCCGCTAGCGGCCAAAAACCATGCGATTTTCGCAGCTGGCGGGCAAAAATCGCGATTTTCGACGCTACCGGCCAAAAATAGCGCGATTTTCGCCGGTAGCGGCCAAAAACCGCGTAATTTTCGCCGCTAGCGGCCAAAAACCGTGCGATTTTCACAGCTGGCTGGCAAAAATCGGGCGATTTTTGCCGCTAGCGGCAAAAAATCGACCGATTTTCGCCGCTAGCGGCCAAAAAAGTGGCTATTTTCGCCGCTAGAGGCCAAAAATCGGGAAATTTTCGCAACTAGCGGCCAAAAACCATGCGATTTTCGCCGCTACCGGCAAAAAATCGTGCGATATTCGCCGCCACCGGCCAAAAACCTAGCGATTTTCGCCGCTAGCGGCCAAAAATCGCGCAATTTTTACAGGTAAATGCCAAAAATCGCGCGATTTTCGACGCTACTGGCCAAAAATCGGGCGATTTTCGCCGCTACCGGCCAAAAATCGGGCGATTTTCGCCGCTACCAGCCAAAAATCGGGCGATTTTTGCCGCTAGCGGCCAAAAATCGGTCGATTTTCGCCGCTACCGGCCAAAAACCGCGCGATTTTCGCCGCTACCGGCCAAAAACCATGCGATTTTCGCAGCTGGCGGGCAAAAATCGTGATTTTCGCCGCTACCGGCAAAAAACCGCGCGATTTTCGCCGCTAGCGGCCAAAAATCGCGCAATTTTTGCAGGTAAATGCCAAAAATCGCGCGATTTTCGCCGCTAGCGGCCAAAAATCGGTGATTTTCGCCCCTAGCGGCCAAAAATCGGGCAAATTTCGCAGCTAGCAACCAAAAATCGTGCGAATTTTGCCGCTAGCGGCCAAAAATCGTGCGAATTTCGCCGCTAGCGGCCAAAAACCATGCGATTTTAAAAGCTAGCGGGCAAAAATCGCGATTTTCGCCGCTACCGGCCAAAAATCGGGCTATTTTCGCCTATAGCGGCCAAAATCGGGCTATTTTCGCCGCTAGCGGCCAAAATTCGGTCGATTTTCGCCGCTAGCGGCCAAAAATCGGGCAATTTTTGCCACTACCGGCCAAAAATCGCGCGATTTTCGCCGCTACCGGCCAATAACCGCGCGATTTTCGCCGCTAGCGGCCAAAAATCGGCGATTTTCGCTCCTAGCGGCCAAAAATCGGGCAAACTTCGCAGCTAGCAACCAAAAATCATGCGAATTTCGCCGCTAGCGGCCAAAAATCGTGCGATTTTCGCCACTACTGGCAAAAAATCGCGCGATTTTCGCCGCTACTGGCCAAAAACCGCGCGATTTTTGCCGCTACCGGCCAAAAATCGCACGATTTTCGCCGCTACCGGCCAAAAACCGTACGATTTTCGCAACTGGAGGCAAAAATCGCGCGATTTTCGCCGCTACCTGCCAAAAATCGCGTCATTTTCGCTGCAAGCGGCCAAAAATCGGCGATTTTCGCGCCTAGCGGCCAAAAATCGGGCAAATTTCGCAGCTAGCAACCAAAAATCGTGCGAATTTCGCCGCTAGCGGCCAAAAATCGTGCGAATTTCGCCGCTAGCGGCCAAAAATCGTGCGAATTTCGCCGCTACCGGCCAAAAATCGTGCGATTTTTGCCGCTAGCGGCCAAAAACCGCGCGATTTTCGCCGCTACCGGCAAAAAATCGCGAGATTTTCGCCGCTACCGGCCAAAAATCGCGCGATTTTCGCCGCTACAGGCCAAAAACCGCGCGATTATCGCCGCTAGCGGCCAAAAATCGCACTATTTTCGCCGCTACTGGCAAAAAACCGCGCGATTTTTGCCGCTAGCGGCAAAAAATCGACCGATTTTCGCCGCTAGCGGCCAAAAAAGTGGCTATTTTCTCCGCTAGCGGCCAAAAAAGTGGCTATTTTCGCCGCTAGCGGCCAAAAATCGGGAAATTTTCGCAACTAGCGGCCAAAAACCATGCGATTTTCGCCGCTACCGGCAAAAGATCGTGCGATATTCGCCGCCACCGGCCAAAAACCTAGCGATTTTCGCCGCTAGCGGCCAAAAATCGCGCAGTTTTTGCAGGTAAATGCCAAAAATCGCGCGATTTTCGCCGCTACCACCCAAAAATCGGGCGATTTTCGCCGCTACCGGCCAAAAATCGGGCGATTTTCGCCGCTACCGGCCAAAAATCGGGCGATTTTCGCCGCTACCGGCCAAAAACCATGCGATTTTCGCCGCTGGCGGGCAAAAATCGTGATTTTCGCCGCTACCGGCCAAAAACCGCGCGATTTTCGCCGCTACCGGCAAAAAAACGCGCGATTTTCGCCGCTACCGGCCAAAAACCGCGCGATTTTCGCCGCTACCGGCAAAAAAACGCGCGATTTTCGCCGCTACCGGCCAAAAACCGCGCGATTTTCGCCGCTAGCGGCCAAAAATCGCGCAATTTTCGCAGGTAAATGCCAAAAATCGCGCGATTTTCGCCGCTAGCAGCCAAAAACCGGCGATTTTCGCCCCTAGCGGCCAAAAATCGGGCAAATTTCGTAGCTAGCAACCAAAAATCGTGCGAATTTTGCCGCTAGCGGCCAAAAATCGTGCGAATTTCGCCGCTAGCGGCCAAAAACCATGCGATTTTAGAAGCTAGCGGGCAAAAATCGCGATTTTCGCCGCTACCGGCCAAAAGTCTGGCTATTTTCGCCTATAGCGGCCAAAAATCGGGCTATTTTCGCCGCTAGCGGCCAAAAAACGGTCGATTTTCGCCGCTACCGGCCAAAAACCGCGCGATTTTTGCCTCTAGCGGAAAAATTGACCGATTTTCGCCGCTAGCGGCCAAAAAAGTGGCTATTTTCCCCGCTAGTGGCCAAACATCGTGCAATTTTTGCCACTAGCGGCCAAAAATCGCGCGATTTTCGCCGCTACCGGCCAATAACCGCTCGATTTTCGCCGCTAGCGGCCAAAAACCGTGCAATTTTCGCAACTGGCGGGAAAAAATCGGGCAAATTTCGCAGCTAGGAACCAAAAATCATGCGAATTTCGCCGCTAGCAGCCAAAAATCGTGCGAATTTCGCCGCTACCGGCCAAAAATCGCGCGATTTTCGCCGCTACCGACCAAAAACCGCGCGATTTTCGCCGCTACCGGCAAAAAATCGCGCGATTTTCGCCGCTACTGGCCAAAAACCGCGCGATATTCGCCGCTACCGGACAAAAATCGCGCGATTTTCGCCGCTACCGGCCAAAAATCGGGCGATTTTTGCCGCTACCGGCCAAAAATCGCACGATTTTCGCCGCTACCGGCCAAAAACCGTGCGATTTTCGCAACTGGAGGCAAAAATCGCGCGATTTTCGCCGCTACCTGCCAAAAATCGCGTCATTTTCGCTGCTAGCGGCCAAAAATCGGCGATTTTCGCGCCTAGCGGCCAAAAATCGGGCAAATTTCGCAGCTAGCAACCAAAAATCGTGCGAATTTTGCCGCTAGCGGCCAAAAATCGTGCGAATTTCGCCGCTACCGGCCAAAAATCGTGCGAATTTCGCCGCTACCGGCCAAAAATCGTGCGATTTTTGCCGCTAGCGGCCAAAAACCGCGCGATTTTCGCCGCTACCGGCAAAAAATCGCGAGATTTTCGCCGCTACCGGCCAAAAACCGCGCGATTTTCGCCGCTAGCGGGCAAAAATCGCGCAATTTTTGCAGGTAAATGCCAAAAATCGCGCGATTTTTGCCGCTACCACCCAAAAATCGGGCGATTTTCGCCGCTACCGGCCAAAAATCGGGCGGTTTTCGCCGCTACCGGCCAAAAATCGGGCGATTTTTGGCGCTAACGGCCAAAAATCGGTCGATTTTCGCCTCTACCGGCCAAAAACCGCGCGATTTTCGCCGCTACCGGCCAAAAACCGCGCGATTTTCGCCGCTACAGGCAAAAAATCGCGCGATTTTCGCCGCTACCGGCCAAAAACCGCGCGATTATCGCCGCTAGCGGCCAAAAATCACGCAATTTTCGCAGGTAAATGCCAAAAATCGCGTGATTTTCGCCGCTAGCAGCCAAAAATCGGCGATTTTCGCCCCTAGCGGCCAAAAATCGGGCAAATTTCGTAGCTAGCAACCAAAAATCGTGCGAATTTTGCCACTAGCGGCCAAAAATCGTGCGAATTTCGCCGCTAGCGGCCAAAAACCATGCGATTTTAGAAGCTAGCGGGCAAAAATCGCGATTTTCGCCGCTACCGGCCAAAAGTCTGGCTATTTTCGCCTATAGCGGCAAAAATCGGGCTATTTTCGCCGCTAGCGGCCAAAAATCGGTCGATTTTCGCCGCTACCGGCCAAAAACCGCGCGATTTTTGCCTCTAGCGGGAAAAATTGACCGATTTTCGCCGCTAGTCAAAAAAGTGGCTATTTTCCCCGCTAGCGGCCAAAAATCGGGCAATTTTTGATACTAGCGGCCAAAAACCGCGCGATTTTCGCCGCTACCGGCAAAAAATCGCGTCATTTTCGCTGCTAGCGGCCAAAAATCGGCGATTTTCGCGCCTAGCGGCCAAAAATCGGGCAAATTTCGCAGCTAGCAACCAAAAATCGTGCGAATTTCGCCGCTAGCGGCCAAAAATCGTGCGAATTTCGCCGCTACCGGCCAAAAATCGTGCGATTTTTGCCGCTAGCGGCCAAAAACCGAGCGATTTTCGCCGCTACTGGCAAAAAATCGCGAGATTTTCGCCGCTACCGGCCAAAAACCGCGCGATTTTCGCCGCTAGCGGCCAAAAATCGCGCAATTATCGCAGGTAAATGCCAAAAATCGCACGATTTTCGCCGCTACCGGCTAAAAACCGAGCGATTATCGCCGCTAGCGGCCAAAAATCGCACTATTTTCGCCGCTACTGGCAAAAAACCGCGCGATTTTTGCCGCTAGCGGCAAAAAATCGACCGATTTTCGCCGCTAGCGGCCAAAAAAGTGGCTATTTTCGCCGCTAGCGGCCAAAATTCGGGAAATTTTCGCAACTAGCGGCCAAAAACCATGCGATTTTCGCCGCTACCGGCAAAAAATCGTGCGATATTCGCCGCCACCGGCCAAAAACCGCGCGATTTTCGCCGCTAGCGGCCAAAAATCGCGCAATTTTTGCAGGTAAATGCCAAAAATCGCGCGATTTTTGCCGCTACCACCCAAAAATCGGGCGATTTTCGCAGCTACCGGCCAAAAATCGGGCGATTTTCGCCGCTACCGGCCAAAAATCGGGCGATTTTCGCCGCTACCGGCCAAAAACCATGCGATTTTCGCCGCTGGCGGGCAAAAATCGTGATTTTCGCCGCTACCGGCCAAAAACCGCGCGATTTTCGCCGCTACCGGCAAAAAATCGCGCGATTTTCGCCGCTACCGGCCAAAAACCGCGCGATTTTCGCCGCTAGCGGCCAAAAATCGCGCAATTTTCGCAGGTAAATGCCAAAAATCGCGCGATTTTCGCCGCTAGCAGCCAAAAATCGGCGATTTTCGCCCCAAGCGGCCAAAAATCGGGCAAATTTCGTAGCTAGCAACTAAAAATCGTGCGAATTTTGCCGTTAGCGGCCAAAAATCGTGCGAATTTCGCCGCTAGCGGCCAAAAACCATGCGATTTTAGAAGCTAGCGGGCAAAAATCGCGATTTTCGCCGCTACCGGCCAAAAGTCTGGCTATTTTCGCCTATAGCGGCCAAAAATCGGGCTATTTTCGCCGCTAGCGGCCAAAAATCGGTCGATTTTCGCCGCTACCGGCCAAAAACCGCGCGATTTTTGCCTCTAGCGGAAAAATTGACCGATTTTCGCCGCTAGCGGCCAAAAAATTGGCTATTTTCCCCGCTAGTGGCCAAACATCGTGCAATTTTTGCCACTAGCGGCCAAAAATCGCGCGATTTTCGCCGCTACCGGCCAATAACCGCTCGATTTTCGCCGCTAGCGGCCAAAAACCGTGCAATTTTCGCAACTGGCGGGAAAAAATCGGGCAAATTTCGCAGCTAGGAACCAAAAATCATGCGAATTTCGCCGCTAGCAGCCAAAAATCTTGTGAATTTCGCCGCTACCGGCCAAAAATCGCGCGATTTTCGCCGCTACCGACCAAAAACCGCGCGATTTTCGCCGCTACCGGCAAAAAATCGCGAAATTTTCGCCGCTACTGGCCAAAAACCGCGCGATATTCGCCGCTACCGGACAACAATCGCGCGATTTTCGCCGCTACCGGCCAAAAATCTGGTGATTTTTGCCGCTACCGGCCAAAAATCGCACGATTTTCGCCGCTACCGGCCAAAAACCGTGCGATTTTCGCAACTGGAGGCAAAAATCGCGCGATTTTCGCCGCTACCTGCCAAAAATCGCGTCATTTTCGCTGCTAGCGGCCAAAAATCGGCGATTTTCGCGCCTAGCGGCCAAAAATCGGGCAAATTTCGCAGCTAGCAACCAAAAATCGTGCGAATTTCGCCGCTAGCGGCCAAAAATCATGCGAATTTCGCCGCTAGCGGCCAAAAATCGTGCGAATTTCGCCGCTACCGGCCAAAAATCGTGCGATTTTTGCCGCTAGCGGCCAAAAACCGCGCGATTTTCGCCGCTACCGGCAAAAAATCGCGAGATTTTCGCCGCTACCGGCCAAAAACCGCGCGATTTTCGCCGCTAGCGGGCAAAAATCGCGCAATTTTTGCAGGTAAATGCCAAAAATCGCGCGATTTTTGCCGCTACCACCCAAAAATCGGGCGATTTTCGCCGCTACCGGCCAAAAATCGGGCGGTTTTCGCCGCTACCGGCCAAAAATCGGGCGATTTTTGGCGCTAACGGCCAAAAATCGGGCGAATTTCGCCTCTACCGGCCAAAAACCGCGCGATTTTCGCCGCTACCGGCCAAAAACCATGCGATTTTCGCCGCTGGCGGGCAAAAATCGTTATTTTCGCCGCTACCGGCCAAAAACCGCGCGATTTTCGCCGCTACAGGCAAAAAATCGCGCGATTTTCGCCGCTACCGGCCAAAAACCGCGCGATTATCGCCGCTAGCGGCCAAAAATCGCGCAATTTTCGCAGGTAAATGCCAAAAATCGCGCGATTTTCGCCGCTAGCAGCCAAAAATCGGCGATTTTCGCCCCTAGCGGCCAAAAATCGGGCAAATTTCGTAGCTAGCAACCAAAAATCGTGCGAATTTTGCCACTAGCGGCCAAAAATCGTGCGAATTTCGCCGCTAGCGGCCAAAAACCATGCGATTTTAGAAGCTAGCGGGCAAAAATCGCGATTTTCGCCGCTACCGGCCAAAAGTCTGGCTATTTTCGCCTATAGCGGCAAAAAATCGGGCTATTTTCGCCGCTAGCGGCCAAAAATCGGTCGATTTTCGCCGCTACCGGCCAAAAACCGCGCGATTTTTGCCTCTAGCGGGAAAAATTGACCGATTTTCGCCGCTAGTCAAAAAAGTGGCTATTTTCCCCGCTAGCGGCCAAAAATCGGGCAATTTTTGCCACTAGCGGCCAAAAACCGCGCGATTTTCGCCGCTACCGGCAAAAAATCGCGTCATTTTCGCTGCTAGCGGCCAAAAATCGGCGATTTTCGCGCCTAGCGGCCAAAAATCGGGCAAATTTCGCAGCTAGCAACCAAAAATCGTGCGAATTTCGCCGCTAGCGGCCAAAAATCGTGCGAATTTCGCCGCTACCGGCCAAAAATCGTGCGATTTTTGCCGCTAGCGGCCAAAAACCGAGCGATTTTCGCCGCTACTGGCAAAAAATCGCGAGATTTTCGCCGCCACCGGCCAAAAACCGCGCGATTTTCTCCGCTAGCGGCCAAAAATCGCGCAATTTTCGCAGGTAAATGCCAAAAATCGCACGATTTTCGCCGCTACCGGCTAAAAACCGCGCGATTATCGCCGCTAGCGGCCAAAAATCTGGGGGTTTTCGCCGCTACCGGCCAAAAACCGCGCGATTTTCGCCGCTACCGGCCAAAAACCATGCGATTTTCGCCGCTGGCGGGCAAAAATCGTGATTTTCGCCGCTACCGGCCAAAAACCGCGCGATTTTCGCCGCTACAGGCAAAAAATCGCGCGATTTTCGCCGCTACCGGCCAAAAACCGCGCGATTTTCGCCGCTAGCGGCCAAAAATCGCGCAATTTTCGCAGGTAAATGCCAAAAATCGCGCTATTTTCGCCGCTAGCAGCCAAAAATCGGCGATTTTCGCCCCTAGCGGCCAAAAATCGGGCAAATTTCGCAGCTAGCAACCAAAAATCGTGCGAATTTCGCCGCTAGCGGCCAAAAATCGTGCGAATTTCGCCGCTACCGGCCAAAAATCGTGCGATTTTTGCCGCTAGCGGCCAAAAACCGCGCGATTTTCGCCGCTACCGGCCAAAAATCATGCGATTTTAGAAGCTAGCGGGCAAAAATCGCGATTTTCGCCGCTACTGGCCAAAAATCGGGCTATTTTCGCCTATAGCGGCCAAAAATCGGGCTATTTTCGCCGCTAGCGGCCAAAATTCGGTCGATTTTCGCCGCTAGCGGCCAAAAATCGGGCAATTTTTGCCACTACCGGCCAAAAATCGCGCGATTTTCGCCGCTACCGGCCAATAACCGCGCGATTTTCGCCGCTAGCGGCCAAAAATCGGCGATTTTCACTCCTAGCGGCCAAAAATCGGGCAAACTTCGCAGCTAGCAACCAAAAATCATGCGAATTTCGCCGCTAGCGGCCAAAAATCGTGCGATTTTCGCCACTACTGGCAAAAAATCGCGCGATTTTCGCCGTACCTGGCCAAAAACCGCGCGATTTTTGCCGCTACCGGCCAAAAATCGCACGATTTTCGCCGCTACCGGCCAAAAACCGTACGATTTTCGCAACTGGAGGCAAAAATCGCGCGATTTTCGCCGCTACCGGCAAAAAATCGCGTCATTTTCGCTGCAAGCGGCCAAAAATCGGCGATTTTCGCGCCTAGCGGCCAAAAATCGGGCAAATTTCGCAGCTAGCAACCAAAAATCGTGCGAATTTCGCCGCTAGCGGCCAAAAATCGTGCGAATTTCGCCGCTAGCGGCCAAAAATCGTGCGAATTTCGCCGCTACCGGCCAAAAATCGTGCGATTTTTGCCGCTAGCGGCCAAAAACCGCGCGATTTTCGCCGCTACCGGCAAAAAATCGCGAGATTTTCGCCGCTACCGGCCAAAAATCGCGCGATTTTCGCCGCTACAGGCCAAAAACCGCGCGATTATCGCCGCTAGCGGCCAAAAATCGCACTATTTTCGCCGCTACTGGCAAAAAACCGCGCGATTTTTGCCGCTAGCGGCAAAAAATCGACCGATTTTCGCCGCTAGCGGCCAAAAAAGTGGCTATTTTCTCCGCTAGCGGCCAAAAAAGTGGCTATTTTCGCCGCTAGCGGCCAAAAATCGGGAAATTTTCGCAACTAGCGGCCAAAAACCATGCGATTTTCGCCGCTACCGGCAAAAGATCGTACGATATTCGCCGCCACCGGCTAAAAACCTAGCGATTTTCGCCGCTAGCGGCCAAAAATCGCGCAGTTTTTGCAGGTAAATGCCAAAAATCGCGCGATTTTCGCCGCTACCACCCAAAAATCGGGCGATTTTCGCCGCTACCGGCCAAAAATCGGGCGATTTTCGCCGCTACCGGCCAAAAATCGGGCGATTTTCGCCGCTACCGGCCAAAAACCATGCGATTTTCGCCGCTGGCGGGCAAAAATCGTGATTTTCGCCGCTACCGGCCAAAAACCGCGCGATTTTCGCCGCTACCGGCAAAAAATCGCGCGATTTTCGCCGCTACCGGCCAAAAACCGCGCGATTTTCGCCGCTAGCGGCCAAAAATCGCGCAATTTTCGCAGGTAAATGCCAAAAATCGCGCGATTTTCGCCGCTAGCAGCCAAAAATCGGCGATTTTTGCCCCTAGCGGCCAAAAATCGGGCAAATTTCGTAGCCAGCAACCAAAAATCGTGCGAATTTTGCCGCTAGCGGCCAAAAATCGTGCGAATTTCGCCGCTAGCTGCCAAAAACCATGCGATTTTAGAAGCTAGCGGGCAAAAATCGCGATTTTCGCCGCTACCGGCCAAAAGTCTGGCTATTTTCGCCTATAGCGGCCAAAAATCGGGCTATTTTCGCCGCTAGCGGCCAAAAATCGGTCGATTTTCGCCGCTACCGGCCAAAAACCGCGCGATTTTTGCCTCTAGCGGGAAAAATTGACCGATTTTCGCCGCTAGCGGCCAAAAAAGTGGCTATTTTGCCCCGCTAGCGGCCAAAAATCGGGCAATTTTTGCCACTAGCGGCCAAAAATCGCGCGATTTTCGCCGCTACCGGCCAATAACCGCTCGATTTTCGCCGCTAGCGGCCAAAAACCGTGCAATTTTCGCAACTGGCGGGAAAAAATCGGGCAAATTTCGCAGCTAGGAACCAAAAATCATGCGAATTTCGCCGCTAGCAGCCAAAAATCTTGTGAATTTCGCCGCTACCGGCCAAAAATCGCGCGATTTTCGCCGCTACCGACCAAAAACCGCGCGATTTTCGCCGCTACCGGCAAAAAAATCGCGAAATTTTCGCCGCTACTGGCCAAAAACCGCGCGATATTCGCCGCTACCGGACAACAATCGCGCCATTTTCGCCGCTACCGGCCAAAAATCTGGTGATTTTTGCCGCTACCGGCCAAAAATCGCACGATTTTCGCCGCTACCGGCCAAAAGCCGTGCGATTTTCGCAACTGGAGGCAAAAATCGCGCGATTTTCGCCGCTACCTGCCAAAAATCGCGTCATTTTCGCTGCTAGCGGCCAAAAATCGGCGATTTTCGCGCCTAGCGGCCAAAAATCGGGCAAATTTCGCAGCTAGCAACCAAAAATCGTGCGAATTTCGCCGCTAGCGGCCAAAAATCGTGCGAATTTCGCCGCTAGCGGCCAAAAATCGTGCGAATTTCGCCGCTACCGGCCAAAAATCGTGCAATTTTTGCCGCTAGCGGCCAAAAACCGCGCGATTTTCGCCACTACCGGCAAAAAATCGCGAGATATTCGCCGCTACCGGCCAAAAACCGCGCGATTTTCGCCGCTAGCGGGCAAAAATCGCGCAATTTTTGCAGGTAAATGCCAAAAATCGCGCGATTTTTGCCGCTACCACCCAAAAATCGGGCGATTTTCGCCGCTACCGGCCAAAAATCGGGCGGTTTTCGCCGCTACCGGCCAAAAATCGGGCGATTTTTGGCGCTAACGGCCAAAAATCGGTCGATTTTCGCCTCTACCGGCCAAAAACCGCGCGATTTTCGCCGCTACCGGCCAAAAACCATGCGATTTTCGCCGCTGGCGGGCAAAAATCGTTATTTTCGCCGCTACCGGCCAAAAACCGCGTGATTTTCGCCGCTACAGGCAAAAAATCGCGCGATTTTCGCCGCTACCGGCCAAAAACCGCGCGATTATCGCCGCTAGCGGGCAAAAATCGCGCAATTTTCGCAGGTAAATGCCAAAAATCGCGCGATTTTCGCCGCTAGCAGCCAAAAATCGGCGATTTTCGCCCCTAGCGGCCAAAAATCGGGCAAATTTCGTAGCTAGCAACCAAAAATCGTGCGAATTTTGCCACTAGCGGCCAAAAATCGTGCGAATTTCGCCGCTAGCGGCCAAAAACCATGCGATTTTAGAAGCTAGCGGGCAAAAATCGCGATTTTCGCCGCTACCGGCCAAAAGTCTGGCTATTTTCGCCTATAGCGGCAAAAAATCGGGCTATTTTCGCCGCTAGCGGCCAAAAATCGGTCGATTTTCGCCGCTACCGGCCAAAAACCGCGCGATTTTTGCCTCTAGCGGGAAAAATTGACCGATTTTCGCCGCTAGTCAAAAAAGTGGCTATTTTCCCCGCTAGCGGCCAAAAATCGGGCAATTTTTGCCACTAGCGGCCAAAAACCGCGCGATTTTCGCCGCTACCGGCAAAAAATCGCGTCATTTTCGCTGCTAGCGGCCAAAAATCGGCGATTTTCGCGCCTAGCGGCCAAAAATCGGGCAAATTTCGCAGCTAGCAACCAAAAATCGTGCGAATTTCGCCGCTAGCGGCCAAAAATCGTGCGAATTTCGCCGCTACCGGCCAAAAATCGTGCGATTTTTGCCGCTAGCGGCCAAAAACCGAGCGATTTTCGCCGCTACTGGCAAAAAATCGCGAGATTTTCGCCGCTACCGGCCAAAAACCGCGCGATTTTCGCCGCTAGCGGCCAAAAATCGCGCAATTTTCGCAGGTAAATGCCAAAAATCGCACGATTTTCGCCGCTACCGGCTAAAAACCCGCGCGATTATCGCCGCTAGCGGCCAAAAATCGCACTATTTTCGCCGCTACTGGCAAAAAACCGCGCGATTTTTGCCGCTAGCGGCAAAAAATCGACCAATTTTCGCCGCTAGCGGCCAAAAAAGTGGCTATTTTCGCCGCTAGCGGCCAAAATTCGGGAAATTTTCGCAACTAGCGGCCAAAAACCATGCGATTTTCGCCGCTACCGGCAAAACATCGTGCGATATTCGCCGCCACCGGCCAAAAACCGCGCGATTTTCGCCGCTAGCGGCCAAAAATCGCGCAATTTTTGCAGGTAAATGCCAAAAATCGCGCGATTTTTGCCGCTACCACCCAAAAATCGGGCGATTTTCGCAGCTACCGGCCAAAAATCGGGGGGTTTTCGCCGCTACCGGCCAAAAACCGCGCGATTTTCGCCGCTACCGGCCAAAAACCATGCGATTTTCGCCGCTGGCGGGCAAAAATCGTGATTTTCGCCGCTACCGGCCAAAAACCGCGCGATTTTCGCCGCTACAGGCAAAAAATCGCGCGATTTTCGCCGCTACCGGCCAAAAACCGCGCGATTTTCGCCGCTAGCGGCCAAAAATCGCGCAATTTTCGCAGGTAAATGCCAAAAATCGCGCGATTTTCGCCGCTACTGGCCAAAAACCGCGTGATATTCGCCGCTACCGGACAAAAATCGCGCGATTTTCGTCGCTACCGGCCAAAAATCGGGCGATTTTTGCCGCTACCGGCCAAAAATCGCACGATTTTCGCCGCTACCGGCCAAAAACCGTGCGATTTTCGCAACTGGAGGCAAAAATCGCGCGATTTTCGCCGCTACCTGCCAAAATCGCGTCATTTTCGCTGCTAGCGGCCAAAAATCGGCGATTTTCGCGCCTAGCGGCCAAAAATCGGGCAAATTTCGCAGCTAGCAACCAAAAATCGTGCGAATTTTGCCGCTAGCGGCCAAAAATCGTGCGAATTTTGCCGCTAGCGGCCAAAAATCGTGCGAATTTCGCCGCTACCGGCCAAAAATCGTGCGATTTTTGCCGCTAGCGGCCAAAAACCGCGCGATTTTCGCCGCTACCGGCAAAAAATCGCGAGATTTTCGCCGCTACCGGCCAAAAACCGCGCGATTTTCGCCGCTAGCGGGCAAAAATCGCGCAATTTTTGCAGGTAAATGCCAAAAATCGCGCGATTTTTGCCGCTACCACCCAAAAATCGGGCGATTTTCGCCGCTACCGGCCAAAAATCGGGCGGTTTTCGCCGCTACCGGCCAAAAATCGGGCGATTTTTGCGCTAACGGCCAAAAATCGGTCGATTTTCGCCTCTACCGGCCAAAAACCGCGCGATTTTCGCCGCTACCGGCCAAAAACCATGCGATTTTCGCCGCTGGCGGGCAAAAATCGTTATTTTCGCCGCTACCGGCCAAAAACCGCGCGATTTTCGCCGCTACAGGCAAAAAATCGCGCGATTTTCGCCGCTACCGACCAAAAACCGCGCGATTATCGCCGCTAGCGGCCAAAAATCGCGCAATTTTCGCAGGTAAATGCCAAAAATCGCGCGATTTTCGCCGCTAGCAGCCAAAAATCGGCGATTTTCGCCCCTAGCGGCCAAAAATCGGGCAAATTTCGTAGCTAGCAACCAAAAATCGTGCGAATTTTGCCACTAGCGGCCAAAAATCGTGCGAATTTCGCCGCTAGCGGCCAAAAACCATGCGATTTTAGAAGCTAGCGGGCAAAAATCGCGATTTTCGCCGCTACCGGCCAAAAGTCTGGCTATTTTCGCCTATAGCGGCAAAAAATCGGGCTATTTTCGCCGCTAGCGGCCAAAAATCGGTCGATTTTCGCCGCTACCGGCCAAAAACCGCGCGATTTTTGCCTCTAGCGGGAAAAATTGACCGATTTTCGCCGCTAGTCAAAAAAGTGGCTATTTTCCCCGCTAGCGGCCAAAAATCGGGCAATTTTTGCCACTAGCGGCCAAAAACCGCGCGATTTTCGCCGCTACCGGCAAAAATCGCGTCATTTTCGCTGCTAGCGGCCAAAAATCGGCGATTTTCGCGCCTAGCGGCCAAAAATCGGGCAAATTTCGCAGCTAGCAACCAAAAATCGTGCGAATTTCGCCGCTAGCGGCCAAAAATCGTGCGAATTTCGCCGCTACCGGCCAAAAATCGTGCGATTTTTGCCGCTAGCGGCCAAAAACCGAGCGATTTTCGCCGCTACTGGCAAAAAATCGCGAGATTTTCGCCGCTACCGGCCAAAAACCGCGCGATTTTCGCCGCTAGCGGCCAAAAATCGCGCAATTTTCGCAGGTAAATGCCAAAAATCGCACGATTTTCGCCGCTACCGGCTAAAAACCGCGCGATTATCGCCGCTAGCGGCCAAAAATCGCACTATTTTCGCCGCTACTGGCAAAAAACCGCGCGATTTTTGCCGCTAGCGGCAAAAAATCGACCGATTTTCGCCGCTAGCGGCCAAAAAAGTGGCTATTTTCGCCGCTAGCGGCCAAAATTCGGGAAATTTTCGCAACTAGCGGCCAAAAACCCTGCGATTTTCGCCGCTACCGGCACAATTTCGTGCGATATTCGCCGCCACCGGCCAAAAAACGCGCGATTTTCGCCGCTAGCGGCCAAAAATCGCGCAATTTTTGCAGGTAAATGCCAAAAATCGCGCGATTTTTGCCGCTACCACCCAAAAATCGGGCGATTTTCGCAGCTACCGGCCAAAAATCGGGGGGTTTTCGCCGCTACCGGCCAAAAACCGCGCAATTTTCGCCGCTACCGGCCAAAAACCATGCGATTTTCGCCGCTGGCGGGCAAAAATCGTGATTTTCGCCGCTACCGGCCAAAAACCGCGCGATTTTCGCCGCTACAGGCAAAAAATCGCGCGATTTTCGCCGCTACCGGCCAAAAATTGCGCGATTTTCGCCGCTAGCGGCCAAAAATCGCGCAATTTTCGCAGATAAATGCCAAAAATCGCGCTATTTTCGCCGCTACTGGCCAAAAACCGCGCGATATTCGCCGCTACCGGACAACAATCGCGCGATTTTCGCCGCTACCGGCCAAAAATCTGGTGATTTTTGCCGCTACCGGCCAAAAATCGCACGATTTTCGCCGCTACCGGCCAAAAACCGTGCGATTTTCGCAACTGGAGGCAAAAATCGCGCGATTTTCGCCGCTACTTGCCAAAAATCGCGTCATTTTCGCTGCTAGCGGCCAAAAATCGGCGATTTTCGTGCCTAGCGGCCAAAAATCGGGCAAATTTCGCAGCTAGCAACCAAAAATCGTGCGAATTTCGCCGCTAGCGGCCAAAAATCGTGCGAATTTCGCCGCTAGCGGCCAAAAATCGTGCGAATTTCGCCGCTACCGGCCAAAAATCGTGCGATTTTTGCCGCTAGCGGCCAAAAACCGCGCGATTTTCGCCGCTACCGGCAAAAAATCGCGAGATTTTCGCCGCTACCGGCCAAAAACCGCGCGATTTTCGCCGCTAGCGGGCAAAAATCGCGCAATTTTTGCAGGTAAATGCCAAAAATCGCGCGATTTTTGCCGCTACCACCCAAAAATCGGGCGATTTTCGCCGCTACCGGCCAAAAATCGGGCGGTTTTCGCCGCTACCGGCCAAAAATCGGGCGATTTTTGGCGCTAACCGCCAAAAATCGGTCGATTTTCGCCTCTACCGGCCAAAAACCGCGCGATTTTCGCCGCTACCGGCCAAAAACCATGCGATTTTCGCCGCTGGCGGGCAAAAATCGTTATTTTCGCCGCTACCGGCCAAAAACCGCGCGATTTTCGCCGCTACAGGCAAAAAATCGCGCGATTTTTGCCGCTACCGACCAAAAACCGCGCGATTATCGCCGCTAGCGGCCAAAAATCGCGCAATTTTCGCAGGTAAATGCCAAAAATCGCGCGATTTTCGCCGCTAGCAGCCAAAAATCGGCGATTTTCGCCCCTAGCGGCCAAAAATCGGGCAAATTTCGTAGCTAGCAACCAAAAATCGTGCGAATTTTGCCACTAGCGGCCAAAAATCGTGCGAATTTCGCCGCTAGCGGCCAAAAACCATGCGATTTTAGAAGCTAGCGGGCAAAAATCGCGATTTTCGCAGCTACCGGCCAAAAGTCTGGCTATTTTCGCCTATAGCGGCAAAAAATCGGGCTATTTTCGCCGCTAGCGGCCAAAAATCGGTCGATTTTCGCCGCTACCGGCCAAAAACCGCGCGATTTTTGCCTCTAGCGGGAAAAATTGACCGATTTTCGCCGCTAGTCAAAAAAGTGGCTATTTTCCCCGCTAGCGGCCAAAAATCGGGCTATTTTTGCCACTAGCGGCCAAAAACCGCGCGATTTTCGCCGCTACCGGCAAAAAATCGCGTCATTTTCGCTGCTAGCGGCCAAAAATCGGCGATTTTCGCGCCTAGCGGCCAAAAATCGGGCAAATTTCGCAGCTAGCAACCAAAAATCGTGCGAATTTCGCCGCTAGCGGCCAAAAATCGTGCGAATTTCGCCGCTACCGGCCAAAAATCGTGCGATTTTTGCCGCTAGCGGCCAAAAACCGAGCGATTTTCGCCGCTACTGGCAAAAAATCGCGAGATTTTCGCCGCTACCGGCCAAAAACCGCGCGATTTTCGCCGCTAGCGGCCAAAAATCGCGCAATTTTCGCAGGTAAATGCCAAAAATCGCACGATTTTCGCCGCTACCGGCTAAAAACCGCGCGATTATCGCCGCTAGCGGCCAAAAATCGCACTATTTTCGCCGCTACTGGCAAAAAACCGCGCGATTTTTGCCGCTAGCGGCAAAAAATCGACATGATTTTCGCCGCTAGCGGCCAAAAAAGTGGCTATTTTCGCCGCTAGCGGCCAAAATTCGGGAAATTTTCGCAACTAGCGGCCAAAAACCATGCGATTTTCGCCGCTACCGGCAAAAAATCGTGCGATATTCGCCGCCACCGGCCAAAAACCGCGCGATTTTCGCCGCTAGCGGCCAAAAATCGCGCAATTTTTGCAGGTAAATGCCAAAAATCGCGCGATTTTTGCCGCTACCACCCAAAAATCGGGCGATTTTCGCAGCTACCGGCCAAAAATCGGGGGGTTTTCGCCGCTACCGGCCAAAAACCGCGCAATTTTCGCCGCTACCGGCCAAAAACCATGCGATTTTCGCCGCTGGCGGGCAAAAATCGTGATTTTCGCCGCTACCGGCCAAAAACCGCGCGATTTTCGCCGCTACAGGCAAAAAATCGCGCGATTTTCGCCGCTACCGGCCAAAAACCGCGCGATTTTCGCCGCTAGCGGCCAAAAATCGCGCAATTTTCGCAGGTAAATGCCAAAAATCGCGCTATTTTCGCCGCTACTGGCCAAAAACCGCGCGATATTCGCCGCTACCGGACAACAATCGCGCGATTTTCGCCGCTACCGGCCAAAAATCTGGTGATTTTTGCCGCTACCGGCCAAAAATCGCACGATTTTCGCCGCTACCGGCCAAAAACCGTGCGATTTTCGCAACTGGAGGCAAAAATCGCGCGATTTTCGCCGCTACCTGTCAAAAATCGCGTCATTTTCGCTGCTAGCGGCCAAAAATCGGCGATTTTCGTGCCTAGCGGCCAAAAATCGGGCAAATTTCGCAGCTAGCAACCAAAAATCGTGCGAATTTCGCCGCTAGCGGCCAAAAATCGTGCGAATTTCGCCGCTAGCGGCCAAAAATCGTGCGAATTTCGCCGCTACCGGCCAAAAATCGTGCGATTTTTGCCGCTAGCGGCCAAAAACCGCGCGATTTTCGCCGCTACCGGCAAAAAATCGCGAGATTTTCGCCGCTACCGGCCAAAAACCGCGCGATTTTCGCCGCTAGCGGGCAAAAATCGCGCAATTTTTGCAGGTAAATGCCAAAAATCGCGCGATTTTTGCCCCTACCACCCAAAAATCGGGCGATTTTCGCCGCTACCGGCCAAAAATCGGGCGGTTTTCGCCGCTACCGGCCAAAAATCGGGCGATTTTTGGCGCTAACGGCCAAAAATCGGTCGATTTTCGCCTCTACCGGCCAAAAACCGCGCGATTTTCGCCGCTACCGGCCAAAAACCATGCGATTTTCGCCGCTGGCGGGCAAAAATCGTTATTTTCGCCGCTACCGGCCAAAAACCGCGCGATTTTCGCCGCTACAGGCAAAAAATCGCGCGATTTTCGCCGCTACCGACCAAAAACCGCGCGATTATCGCCGCTAGCGGCCAAAAATCGCGCAATTTTCGCAGGTAAATGCCAAAAATCGCGCGATTTTCGCCGCTAGCAGCCAAAAATCGGCGATTTTCGCCCCTAGCGGCCAAAAATCGGGCAAATTTCGTAGCTAGCAACCAAAAATCGTGCGAATTTTGCCACTAGCGGCCAAAAATCGTGCGAATTTCGCCGCTAGCGGCCAAAAACCATGCGATTTTAGAAGCTAGCGGGCAAAAATCGCGATTTTCGCCGCTACCGGCCAAAAGTCTGGCTATTTTCGCCTATAGCGGCAAAAAATCGGGCTATTTTCGCCGCTAGCGGCCAAAAATCGGTCGATTTTCGCCGCTACCGGCCAAAAACCGCGCGATTTTTGCCTCTAGCGGGAAAAATTGACCGATTTTCGCCGCTAGTCAAAAAAGTGGCTATTTTCCCCGCTAGCGGCCAAAAATCGGGCTATTTTTGCCACTAGCGGCCAAAAACCGCGCGATTTTCGCCGCTACCGGCAAAAAATCGCGTCATTTTCGCTGCTAGCGGCCAAAAATCGGCGATTTTCGCGCCTAGCGGCCAAAAATCGGGCAAATTTCGCAGCTAGCAACCAAAAATCGTGCGAATTTCGCCGCTAGCGGCCAAAAATCGTGCGAATTTCGCCGCTACCGGCCAAAAATCGTGCGATTTTTGCCGCTAGCGGCCAAAAACCGAGCGATTTTCGCCGCTACTGGCAAAAAATCGCGAGATTTTCGCCGCTACCGGCCAAAAACCGCGCGATTTTCGCCGCTAGCGGCCAAAAATCGCGCAATTTTCGCAGGTAAATGCCAAAAATCGCACGATTTTCGCCGCTACCGGCTAAAAACCGCGCGATTATCGCCGCTAGCGGCCAAAAATCGCACTATTTTCGCCGCTACTGGCAAAAAACCGCGCGATTTTTGCCGCTAGCGGCAAAAAATCGACCGATTTTCGCCGCTAGCGGCCAAAAAAGTGGCTATTTTCGCCGCTAGCGGCCAAAATTCGGGAAATTTTCGCAACTAGCGGCCAAAAACCATGCGATTTTCGCCGCTACCGGCAAAAAATCGTGCGATATTCGCCGCCACCGGCCAAAAACCGCGCGATTTTCGCCGCTAGCGGCCAAAAATCGCGCAATTTTTGCAGGTAAATGCCAAAAATCGCGCGATTTTTGCCGCTACCACCCAAAAATCGGGCGATTTTCGCAGCTACCGGCCAAAAATCGGGGGGTTTTCGCCGCTACCGGCCAAAAACCGCGCGATTTTCGCCGCTACCGGCCAAAAACCATGCGATTTTCGCCGCTGGCGGGCAAAAATCGTGATTTTCGCCGCTACCGGCCAAAAACCGCGCGATTTTCGCCGCTACAGGCAAAAAATCGCGCGATTTTCGCCGCTACCGGCCAAAAACCGCGCGATTTTCGCCGCTAGCGGCCAAAAATCGCGCAATTTTCGCAGGTAAATGCCAAAAATCGCGCTATTTTCGCCGCTAGCAGCCAAAAATCGGCGATTTTCGCCCTTAGCGGCCAAAAATCGGGCAAATTTCGTAGCTAGCAACCAAAAATCGTGCGAATTTTGCCGCTAGCGGCCAAAAATCGTGCGAATTTCGCCGCTAGCGGCCAAAAACCATGCGATTTTAGAAGCTAGCGGGCATAAATCGCGATTTTCGCCGCTACCGGCCAAAAGTCTGGCTATTTTCGCCTATAGCGGCCAAAAATCGGGCTATTTTCGCCGCTAGCGGCCAAAAATCGGTCGATTTTCGCCGCTACCGGCCAAAAACCGCGCGATTTTTGCCTCTAGCGGGAAAAATTGACCGATTTTCGCCGCTAGTCGAAAAAGTGGCTATTTTCCCCGCTAGCGGCCAAAAATCGGGCAATTTTTGCCACTAGCGGCCAAAAATCGCGCGATTTTCGCCGCTACCGGCCAAAAACCCTGTGATTTTCGCAGCTGGCGGGCAAAAATCGCGATTTTCGCCGCTACCGGCCAAAAACCGCGCGATTTTCGCCGCTAGCGGCCAAAAAACGCGCGATTTTCGCCGCTACCGGCCAAAAATCGCGCGATTTTCGCCGCTACCGGCCAAAAATTGCGCGATTTTCGCCGCTACCGGCCAAAAAACCGCGCGATTTTCGCGGCTAGCGGCCAAAAATCGCGCAATTTTCGCAGGTAAATACCAAAAATCGCGCGATTTTCGCCGCTAGCGGCCAAAAATCGGCGATTTTCGCCCCTAGCGGCCAAAAATCGGGCAAATTTCGCAGCTAGCAACCAAAAATCGTGCGAATTTCGCCGCTAGCGGCCAAAAATCGTGCGAATTTCGCCGCTACCGGCCAAAAATCGTGCGATTTTTGCCGCTAGCGGCCAAAAACCGCGCGATTTTCGCCGCTACCGGCCAAAAATCATGCGATTTTAGAAGCTAGCGGGCAAAAATCGCGATTTTCGCCGCTACCGGCCAAAAGTCTGGCTATTTTCGCCTATAGCGGCAAAAAATCGGGCTATTTTCGCCGCTAGCGGCCAAAAATCGGTCGATTTTCGCCGCTACCGGCCAAAAACCGCGCGATTTTTGCCTCTAGCGGGAAAAATTGACCGATTTTCGCCGCTAGTCAAAAAAGTGGCTATTTTCCCCGCTAGCGGCCAAAAATCGGGCAATTTTTGCCACTAGCGGCCAAAAACCGCGCGATTTTCGCCGCTACCGGCAAAAAATCGCGTCATTTTCGCTGCTAGCGGCCAAAAATCGGCGATTTTCGCGCCTAGCGGCCAAAAATCGGGCAAATTTCGCAGCTAGCAACCAAAAATCGTGCGAATTTCGCCGCTAGCGGCCAAAAATCGTGCGAATTTCGCCGCTACCGGCCAAAAATCGTGCGATTTTTGCCGCTAGCGGCCAAAAACCGCGCGATTTTCGCCGCTACCGGCCAAAAACCGCGCGATTTTCGCCGCTAGCGGCCAAAAATCGCGCAATTTTCGCAGGTAAATGCCAAAAATCGCACGATTTTCGCCGCTACCGGCTAAAAACCGCGCGATTATCGCCGCTAGCGGCCAAAAATCGCACTATTTTCGCCGCTACTGGCAAAAAACCGCGCGATTTTTGCCGCTAGCGGCAAAAAATCGACCGATTTTCGCCGCTAGCGGCCAAAAAAGTGGCTATTTTCGCCGCTAGCGGCCAAAAATCGGGAAATTTTCGCAACTAGCGGCCAAAAACCATGCGATTTTCGCCGCTACCGGCAAAAAATCGTGCGATATTCGCCGCCACCGGCCAAAAACCGCGCGATTTTCGCCGCTAGCGGCCAAAAATCGCGCAATTTTTGCAGGTAAATGCCAAAAATCGTGCGATTTTTGCCGCTACCACCCAAAAATCGGGCGATTTTTCCCGCTAGCGGCCAAAAATCGGTCGATTTTCGCCGCTACCGGCCAAAAACCGCGCGATTTTCGCCGCTACCGGCCAAAAACCATGCGATTTTCGCCGCTGGCGGGCAAAAATCGTGATTTTCGCCGCTACCGGCCAAAAACCGCGCGATTTTCGCCGCTACAGGCAAAAAATCGCGCGATTTTCGCCGCTACCGGCCAAAAACCGCGCGGTTTTCGCCACTAGCGGCCAAAAATCGCGCAATTTTCGCAGGTAAATGCCAAAAATCGCTCGATTTTCGCCGATAGCAGCCAAAAATCGGCGATTTTCGCCCTTAGCGGCCAAAAATCGGGCAAATTTCGTAGCTAGCAACCAAAAATCGTGCGAATTTTGCCGCTAGCGGCCAAAAATCGTGCGAATTTCGCCGCTAGCGGCCAAAAACCATGCGATTTTAGAAGCTAGCGGGCAAAAATCGCGATTTTCGCCGCTACCGGCCAAAAGTCTGGCTATTTTCGCCTATAGCGGCCAAAAATCGGGCTATTTTCGCCGCTTGCGGCCAAAAATCGGTCGATTTTCGCCGCTACCGGCCAAAAACCGCGCGATTTTCGCCGCTACCGGCCAAAAACCGCGCGATTTTTGCCTCTAGCGGGAAAAATTGACCGATTTTCGCCGCTAGTCAAAAAAGTGGCTATTTTCCCTGCTAGCGGCCAAAAATCGGGCAATTTTTGCCACTAGCGGCCAAAAACCGCGCGATTTTCGCCGCTACCGGCAAAAAATCGCGTCATTTTCGCTGCTAGCGGCCAAAAATCGGCGATTTTCGCGCCTAGCGGCCAAAAATCGGGCAAATTTCGCAGCTAGCAACCAAAAATCGTGCGAATTTCGCCGCTAGCGGCCAAAAATCGTGCGAATTTCGCCGCTACCGGCCAAAAATCGTGCGATTTTTGCCGCTAGCGGCCAAAAACCGCGCGATTTTCGCCGCTACCGGCAAAAAATCGCGAGATTTTCGCCGCTACCGGCCAAAAACCGCGCGATTATCGCCGCTAGCGGCCAAAAATCGCACTATTTTCGCCGCTACTGGCAAAAAACCGCGCGATTTTTGCCGCTAGCGGCAAAAAATCGACCGATTTTCGCCGCTAGCGGCCAAAAAAGTGGCTATTTTCGCCGCTAGCGGCAAAAAATCGGGAAATTTTCGCAACTAGCGGCCAAAAACCATGCGATTTTCGCCGCTACCGGCAAAAAATCGTGCGATATTCGCCGCCACCGGCCAAAAACCGCGCGATTTTCGCCGCTAGCGGCCAAAAATCGCGCAATTTTTGCAGGTAAATGCCAAAAATCGCGCGATTTTTGCCGCTACCACCCAAAAATCGGGCGATTTTCGCCGCTACCGGCCAAAAATCGGGCGGTTTTCGCCGCTACCGGCCAAAAATCGGGCGATTTTTGCCGCTAGCGGCCAAAATCGGTCGATTTTCGCCGCTACCGGCCAAAAACCGCGCGATTTTCGCCGCTACCGGCCAAAAACCATGCGATTTTCGCCGCTGGCGGGCAAAAATCGTGATTTTCGCCGCTACCGGCCAAAAACCGCGCGATTTTCGCCGCTACAGGCAAAAAATCGCGCGATTTTCGCCGCTACCGGCCAAAAACCGCGCGATTTTCGCCGCTAGCGGCCAAAAATCGCGCAATTTTCGCAGGTAAATGCCAAAAATCGCGCGATTTTCGCCGCTAGCAGCCAAAAATCGGCGATTTTCGCCCCTAGCGGCCAAAAATCGGGCAAATTTCGTAGCTAGCAACCAAAAATCGTACGAATTTTGCCACTAGCGGCCAAAAATCGTGCGAATTTCGCCGCTAGCGGCCAAAAACCATGCGATTTTAGAAGCTAGCGGGCAAAAATCGCGATTTTCGCCGCTACCGGCCAAAAGTCTGGCTATTTTCGCCTATAGCGGCAAAAAATCGGGCTATTTTCGCCGCTAGCGGCCAAAAATCGGTCGATTTTCGCCGCTACCGGCCAAAAACCGCGCGATTTTTGGTATTTACCTGCGAAAATTGCGCGATTTTTGGCCGCTAGCGGCGAAAATCGCGCAATTTTTGGCCGGTAGCGGCGAAAATCGCGCGATTTTTGGCCGTTAGCGGCGAAAATCGCGCGGTTTTTGGCCGCTAGCGGCGAAAAATCGCGCGGTTTTTGGCCGGCTAGCGGCGAAAAAAATCGCGATTTTTGCCCGCCAGCGGCGAAAATCACATGGTTTTTGGCCGGTAGCGGCGAAAATCGCGCGATTTTCGGCCGCTAGTGGCAAAAATTGCCCGATTTTTGGCCGCTAGCGGGGAAAATAGCCACTTTTTTGACTAGCGGCGAAAATCGGTCAATTTTTCCCGCTAGAGGCAAAAATCGCGCGGTTTTTGGCCGGTAGCGGCGAAAATCGACCGATTTTTGGCCGCTAGCGGCGAAAATAGCCCGATTTTTGGCCGCTATAGGCGAAAATAGCCAGACTTTTGGCCGGTAGCGGCGAAAATCGCGATTTTCGCCGCTAGCTTCTAAAATCGCATGGTTTTTGGCCGCTAGCGGCGAAAAATCGCACGATTTTTGGCCGCTAGCGGCAAAAATCGCACGATTTTTGGTTGCTAGCTACGAAATTTGCCCGATTTTTGGCCGCTAAGGGCGAAAATCGCCGATTTTTGGCCGCTAGCGGCGAAAATAGCGCGATTTTTGGCATTTACCTGCGAAAATTGCGCGATTTTTGGCCGCTAGCGGCGAAAAATCGCGCGGTTTTTGGCCGGTAGCGGCGAAAATCGCGCGATTTTCGCCGCTAGCGGCCAAAAATCGCGCAATTTTCGCAGGTAAATGCCAAAAATCGCGCTATTTTCGCCGCTAGCAGCCAAAAATCGGCGATTTTCGCCCTTAGCGGCCAAAAATCGGGCAAATTTCGTAGCTAGCAACCAAAAATCGTGCGAATTTTGCCGCTAGCGGCCAAAAATCGTGCGAATTTCGCCGCTAGCGGCCAAAAACCATGCGATTTTAGAAGCTAGCGGGCATAAATCGCGATTTTCGCCGCTACCGGCCAAAAGTCTGGCTATTTTCGCCTATAGCGGCCAAAAATCGGGCTATTTTCGCCGCTAGCGGCCAAAAATCGGTCGATTTTCGCCGCTACCGGCCAAAAACCGCGCGATTTTTGCCTCTAGCGGGAAAAATTGACCGATTTTCGCCGCTAGTCAAAAAAGTGGCTATTTTCCCCGCTAGCGGCCAAAAATCGGGCAATTTTTGCCACTAGCGGCCAAAAATCGCGCGATTTTCGCCGCTACCGGCCAAAAACCATGTGATTTTCGCAGCTGGCGGGCAAAAATCGCGATTTTCGCCGCTACCGGCCAAAAACCGCGCGATTTTCGCCGCTAGCGGCCAAAAACCGCGCGATTTTCGCCGCTACCGGCCAAAAATCGCGCGATTTTCGCCGCTACCGGCCAAAAATTGCGCGATTTTCGCCGCTACCGGCCAAAACACCGCGCGATTTTCGCCGCTAGCGGCCAAAAATCGCGCAATTTTCGCAGGTAAATACCAAAAATCGCGCGATTTTCGCCGCTAGCGGCCAAAAATCGGCGATTTTCGCCCCTAGCGGCCAAAAATCGGGCAAATTTCGCAGCTAGCAACCAAAAATCGTGCGAATTTCGCCGCTAGCGGCCAAAAATCGTGCGAATTTCGCCGCTACCGGCCAAAAATCGTGCGATTTTTGCCGCTAGCGGCCAAAAACCGCGCGATTTTCGCCGCTACCGGCCAAAAATCATGCGATTTTAGAAGCTAGCGGGCAAAAATCGCGATTTTCGCCGCTACCGGCCAAAAGTCTGGCTATTTTCGCCTATAGCGGCAAAAAATCGGGCTATTTTCGCCGCTAGCGGCCAAAAATCGGTCGATTTTCGCCGCTACCGGCCAAAAACCGCGCGATTTTTGCCTCTAGCGGGAAAAAAATTGACCGATTTTCGCCGCTAGTCAAAAAAGTGGCTATTTTCCCCGCTAGCGGCCAAAAATCGGGCAATTTTTGCCACTAGCGGCCAAAAACCGCGCGATTTTCGCCGCTACCGGCAAAAAATCGCGTCATTTTCGCTGCTAGCGGCCAAAAATCGGCGATTTTCGCGCCTAGCGGCCAAAAATCGGGCAAATTTCGCAGCTAGCAACCAAAAATCGTGCGAATTTCGCCGCTAGCGGCCAAAAATCGTGCGAATTTCGCCGCTACCGGCCAAAAATCGTGCGATTTTTGCCGCTAGCGGCCAAAAACCGCGCGATTTTCGCCGCTACCGGCCAAAAACCGCGCGATTTTCGCCGCTAGCGGCCAAAAATCGCGCAATTTTCGCAGGTAAATGCCAAAAATCGCACGATTTTCGCCGCTACCGGCTAAAAACCGCGCGATTATCGCCGCTAGCGGCCAAAAATCGCACTATTTTCGCCGCTACTGGCAAAAACCGCGCGATTTTTGCCGCTAGCGGCAAAAAATCGACCGATTTTCGCCGCTAGCGGCCAAAAAAGTGGCTATTTTCGCCGCTAGCGGCCAAAAATCGGGAAATTTTCGCAACTAGCGGCCAAAAACCATGCGATTTTCGCCGCTACCGGCAAAAAATCGTGCGATATTCGCCGCCACCGGCCAAAAACCGCGCGATTTTCGCCGCTAGCGGCCAAAAATCGCGCAATTTTTGCAGGTAAATGCCAAAAATCGCGCGATTTTTGCCGCTACCACCCAAAAATCGGGCGATTTTTCCCGCTAGCTGCCAAAAATCGGTCGATTTTCGCCGCTACCGGCCAAAAACCGCGCGATTTTCGCCGCTACCGGCCAAAAACCATGCGATTTTCGCCGCTGGCGGGCAAAAATCGTGATTTTCGCCGCTACCGGCCAAAAACCGCGCGATTTTCGCCGCTAGCGGCCAAAAATCGCGCAATTTTCGCAGGTAAATGCCAAAAATCGCGCGATTTTCGCCGCTAGCAGCCAAAAATCGGCGATTTTCGCCCTTAGCGGCCAAAAATCGGGCAAATTTCGTAGCTAGCAACCAAAAATCGTGCGAATTTTGCCGCTAGCGGCCAAAAATCGTGCGAATTTCGCCGCTAGCGGCCAAAAACCATGCGATTTTAGAAGCTAGCGGCCAAAAATCGCGATTTTCGCCGCTACCGGCCAAAAGTCTGGCTATTTTCGCCTATAGCGGCAAAAAATCGGGCTATTTTCGCCGCTAGCGGCCAAAAACCGCGCGATTTTTGCCTCTAGCGGGAAAAATTGACCGATTTTCGCCGCTAGTCAAAAAAGTGGCTATTTTCCCCGCTAGCGGCCAAAAATCGGGCAATTTTTGCCACTAGCGGCCAAAAATCGCGCGATTTTCGCCGCTACCGGCCAATAACCGCTCGATTTTCGCCGCTAGCGGCCAAAAACCATGTGATTTTCGCAGCTGGCGGGCAAAAATCGCGATTTTCGCCGCTACTGGCCAAAAACCGCGCGATTTTCGCCGCTAGCGGACAAAAACCGCGCGATTTTCGCCGCTACCGGCCAAAAATCGCGCGATTTTCGCCGCTACCGGCCAAAAATTGCGCGATTTTCGCCGCTACCGGCCAAAAAACCGCGCGATTTTCGCCGCTAGCGGCCAAAAATCGCGCAATTTTCGCAGGTAAATGCCAAAAATCGCGCGATTTTTGCCGCTAGCGGCCAAAAATCGGCGATTTTCGCCCCTAGCGGCCAAAAATCGGGCAAATTTCGTAGCTAGCAACCAAAAATCGTGCGAATTTTGCCGCTAGCGGGCAAAAATCGTGCGAATTTCGCCGCTAGCGGCCAAAAACCATGCGATTTTAGAAGCTAGCGGGCAAAAATCGCGATTTTCGCCGCTACCGGCCAAAAGTCTGGCTATTTTCGCCTATAGCGGCCAAAAATCGGGCTATTTTCGCCGCTAGCGGCCAAAAATCGGTCGATTTTCGCCGCTACCGGCCAAAAACCGCGCGATTTTTGCCTCTAGCGGGAAAAATTGCCCGATTTTCGCCGCTAGTCAAAAAAGTGGCTATTTTCCCCGCTAGCGGCCAAAAATCGGGCAATTTTTGCCACTAGCGGCCAAAAACCGCGCGATTTTCGCCGCTACCGGCAAAAAATCGCGTCATTTTCGCTGCTAGCGGCCAAAAATCGGCGATTTTCGCGCCTAGCGGCCAAAAATCGGGCAAATTTCGCAGCTAGCAACCAAAAATCGTGCGAATTTCGCCGCGAGCGGCCAAAAATCGTGCGAATTTCGCCGCTACCGGCCAAAAATCGTGCGATTTTTGCCGCTAGCGGCCAAAAACCGCGCGATTTTCGCCGCTACCGGCAAAAAATCGCGAGATTTTCGCCGCTACCGGCCAAAAACCGCGCGATTATCGCCGCTAGCGGCCAAAAATCGCACTATTTTCGCCGCTACTGGCAAAAAACCGCGCGATTTTTGCCGCTAGCGGCAAAAAATCGACCGATTTTCGCCGCTAGCGGCCAAAAAAGTGGCTATTTTCGCCGCTAGCGGCCAAAAATCGGTTAATTTTCGCAACTAGCGGCCAAAAACCATGCGATTTTCGCCGCTACCGGCAAAAAATCGTGCGATATTCGCCGCCACCGGCCAAAAACCGCGCGATTTTCGCCGCTAGCGGCCAAAAATCGCGCAATTTTTGCAGGTAAATGCCAAAAATCGCGCGATTTTTGCCGCTACCACCCAAAAATCGGGCGATTTTCGCCGCTACCGGCCAAAAATCGGGCGGTTTTCGCCGCTACCGGCCAAAAATCGGGCGATTTTTGCCGCTAGCGGCCAAAAATCGGTCGATTTTCGCCGCTACCGGCCAAAAACCGCGCGATTTTCGCCGCTACCGGCCAAAAACCATGCGATTTTCGCCGCTGGCGGGCAAAAATCGTGATTTTCGCCGCTACCGGCCAAAAACCGCGCGATTTTCGCCGCTACAGGCAAAAAATCGCGCGATTTTCGCCGCTACCGGCCAAAAACCGCGCGATTTTCGCCGCTAGCGGCCAAAAATCGCGCAATTTTCGCAGGTAAATGCCAAAAATCGCGCGATTTTCGCCGCTAGCAGCCAAAAATCGGCGATTTTCGCCCCTAGCGGCCAAAAATCGGGCAAATTTCGTAGCTAGCAACCAAAAATCGTGCGAATTTTGCCACTAGCGGCCAAAAATCGTGCGAATTTCGCCGCTAGCGGCCAAAAACCATGCGATTTTAGAAGCTAGCGGGCAAAAATCGCGATTTTCGCCGCTACCGGCCAAAAGTCTGGCTATTTTCGCCTATAGCGGCAAAAAATCGGGCTATTTTCGCCGCTAGCGGCCAAAAATCGGTCGATTTTCGCGCTACCGGCCAAAAACCGCGCGATTTTTGGTATTTACCTGCGAAAATTGCGCGATTTTTGGCCGCTAGCGGCGAAAAATCGCGCGGTTTTTTGGCCGGTAGCGGCGAAAATCGCGCAATTTTGGCCGGTAGCGGCGAAAATCGCGCGATTTTTGGCCGGTAGCGGCGAAAAATCGCGCGGTTTTTGGCCGCTAGCGGCGAAAAATCGCGCGGTTTTTGGCCGGTAGCGGCGAAAATCGCGATTTTTGCCGCCAGCTGCGAAAATCACATGGTTTTTGGCCGGTAGCGGCGAAAATCGCGCGATTTTTGGCCGCTAGTGGCAAAAATTGCCCGATTTTTGGCCGCTAGCGGGGAAAATAGCCACTTTTTTGACTAGCGGCGAAAATCGGTCAATTTTTCCCGCTAGAGGCAAAAATCGCGCGGTTTTTGGCCGGTAGCGGCGAAAATCGCGCGATTTTCGCCGCTAGCGGCCAAAAATCGCGCAATTTTCGCAGGTAAATGCCAAAAATCGCGCTATTTTCGCCGCTAGCAGCCAAAAATCGGCGATTTTCGCCCTTAGCGGCCAAAAATCGGGCAAATTTCGTAGCTAGCAACCAAAAATCGTGCGAATTTTGCCGCTAGCGGCCAAAAATCGTGCGAATTTCGCCGCTAGCGGCCAAAAACCATGCGATTTTAGAAGCTAGCGGGCATAAATCGCGATTTTCGCCGCTACCGGCCAAAAGTCTGGCTATTTTCGCCTATAGCGGCCAAAAATCGGGCTATTTTCGCCGCTAGCGGCCAAAAATCGGTCGATTTTCGCCGCTACCGGCCAAAAACCGCGCGATTTTTGCCTCTAGCGGGAAAAATTGACCGATTTTCGCCGCTAGTCAAAAAAGTGGCTATTTTCCCCGCTAGCGGCCAAAAATCGGGCAATTTTTGCCACTAGCGGCCAAAAATCGGTCGATTTTCGCCGCTACCGGCCAAAAACCGCGCGATTTTTGCCTCTAGCGGGAAAAATTGACCGATTTTCGCCGCTAGTCAAAAAAGTGGCTATTTTCCCCGCTAGCGGCCAAAAACCGCGCGATTTTCGCCGCTAGCGGCCAAAAACCGCGCGATTTTCGCCGCTACCGGCCAAAAATCGCGCGATTTTCGCCGCTACCGGCCAAAAATTGCGCGATTTTCGCCGCTACCGGCCAAAACACCGCGCGATTTTCGCCGCTAGCGGCCAAAAATCGCGCAATTTTCGCAGGTAAATACCAAAAATCGCGCGATTTTCGCCGCTAGCGGCCAAAAATCGGAGATTTTCGCCCCTAGCGGCCAAAAATCGGGCAAATTTCGCAGCTAGCAACCAAAAATCGTGCGAATTTCGCCGCTAGCGGCCAAAAATCGTGCGAATTTCGCCGCTACCGGCCAAAAATCGTGCGATTTTTGCCGCTAGCGGCCAAAAACCGCGCGATTTTCGCCGCTACCGGCCAAAAATCATGCGATTTTAGAAGCTAGCGGGCAAAAATCGCGATTTTCGCCGCTACCGGCCAAAAGTCTGGCTATTTTCGCCTATAGCGGCAAAAAATCGGGCTATTTTCGCCGCTAGCGGCCAAAAATCGGTCGATTTTCGCCGCTACCGGCCAAAAACCGCGCGATTTTTGCCTCTAGCGGGAAAAATTGACCGATTTTCGCCGCTAGTCAAAAAAGTGGCTATTTTCCCCGCTAGCGGCCAAAAATCGGGCAATTTTTGCCACTAGCGGCCAAAAACCGCGCGATTTTCGCCGCTACCGGCAAAAAATCGCGTCATTTTCGCTGCTAGCGGCCAAAAATCGGCGATTTTCGCGCCTAGCGGCCAAAAATCGGGCAAATTTCGCAGCTAGCAACCAAAAATCGTGCGAATTTCGCCGCTAGCGGCCAAAAATCGTGCGAATTTCGCCGCTACCGGCCAAAAATCGTGCGATTTTTGCCGCTAGCGGCCAAAAACCGCGCGATTTTCGCCGCTACCGGCCAAAAACCGCGCGATTTTCGCCGCTAGCGGCCAAAAATCGCGCAATTTTCGCAGGTAAATGCCAAAAATCGCACGATTTTCGCCGCTACCGGCTAAAAACCGCGCGATTATCGCCGCTAGCGGCCAAAAATCGCACTATTTTCGCCGCTACTGGCAAAAAACCGCGCGATTTTTGCCGCTAGCGGCAAAAAATCGACCGATTTTCGCCGCTAGCGGCCAAAAAAGTGGCTATTTTCGCCGCTAGCGGCCAAAAATCGGGAAATTTTCGCAACTAGCCGCCAAAAACCATGCGATTTTCGCCGCTACCGGCAAAAAATCGTGCGATATTCGCCGCCACCGGCCAAAAACCGGGCGATTTTCGCCGCTAGCGGCCAAAAATCGCGCAATTTTTGCAGGTAAATGCCAAAAATCGCGCGATTTTTGCCGCTACCACCCAAAAATCGGGCGATTTTTCCCGCTAGCTGCCAAAAATCGGTCGATTTTCGCCGCTACCGGCCAAAAACCGCGCGATTTTCGCCGCTACCGGCCAAAAACCATGCGATTTTCGCCGCTGGCGGGCAAAAATCGTGATTTTCGCCGCTACCGGCCAAAAACCGCGCGATTTTCGCCGCTAGCGGCCAAAAATCGCGCAATTTTCGCAGGTAAATGCCAAAAATCGCGCGATTTTCGCCGCTAGCAGCCAAAAATCGGCGATTTTCGCCCTTAGCGGCCAAAAATCGGGCAAATTTCGTAGCTAGCAACCAAAAATCGTGCGAATTTTGCCGCTAGCGGCCAAAAATCGTGCGAATTTCGCCGCTAGCGGCCAAAAACCATGCGATTTTAGAAGCTAGCGGCCAAAAATCGCGATTTTCGCCGCTACCGGCCAAAAGTCTGGCTATTTTCGCCTATAGCGGCAAAAAATCGGGCTATTTTCGCCGCTAGCGGCCAAAAACCGCGCGATTTTTGCCTCTAGCGGGAAAAATTGACCGATTTTCGCCGCTAGTCAAAAAAGTGGCTATTTTCCCCGCTAGCGGCCAAAAATCGGGCAATTTTTGCCACTAGCGGCCAAAAATCGCGCGATTTTCGCCGCTACCGGCCAATAACCGCTCGATTTTCGCCGCTAGCGGCCAAAAACCATGTGATTTTCGCAGCTGGCGGGCAAAAATCGCGATTTTCGCCGCTACCGGCCAAAAACCGCGCGATTTTCGCCGCTAGCGGCCAAAAACCGCGCGATTTTCGCCGCTACCGGCCAAAAATCGCGCGATTTTCGCCGCTACCGGCCAAAAATTGCGCGATTTTCGCCGCTACCGGCCAAAAAACCGCGCGATTTTCGCCGCTAGCGGCCAAAAATCGCGCAATTTTCGCAGGTAAATGCCAAAAATCGCGCGATTTTTGCCGCTAGCGGCCAAAAATCGGCGATTTTCGCCCCTAGCGGCCAAAAATCGGGCAAATTTCGTAGCTAGCAACCAAAAATCGTGCGAATTTTGCCGCTAGCGGCCAAAAATCGTGCGAATTTCGCCGCTAGCGGCCAAAAACCATGCGATTTTAGAAGCTAGCGGGCAAAAATCGCGATTTTCGCCGCTACCGGCCAAAAGTCTGGCTATTTTCGCCTATAGCGGCCAAAAATCGGGCTATTTTCGCCGCTAGCGGCCAAAAATCGGTCGATTTTCGCCGCTACCGGCCAAAAACCGCGCGATTTTTGCCTCTAGCGGGAAAAATTGACCGATTTTCGCCGCTAGTCAAAAAAGTGGCTATTTTCCCCGCTAGCGGCCAAAAATCGGGCAATTTTTGCCACTAGCGGCCAAAAACCGCGCGATTTTCGCCGCTACCGGCAAAAAATCGCGTCATTTTTGCTGCTAGCGGCCAAAAATCGGCGATTTTCGCGCCTAGCGGCCAAAAATCGGGCAAATTTCGCAGCTAGCAACCAAAAATCGTGCGAATTTCGCCGCTAGCGGCCAAAAATCGTGCGAATTTCGCCGCTACCGGCCAAAAATCGTGCGATTTTTGCCGCTAGCGGCCAAAAACCGCGCGATTTTCGCCGCTACCGGCAAAAAATCGCGAGATTTTCGCCGCTACCGGCCAAAAACCGCGCGATTTTTGCCGCTAGCGGCCAAAAATCGCGCAATTTTCGCAGGTAAATGCCAAAAATCGCGCGATTTTCGCCGCTACCGGCCAAAAACCGCGCGATTATCGCCGCTAGCGGCCAAAAATCGCACTATTTTCGCCGCTACTGGCAAAAAACCGCGCGATTTTTGCCGCTAGCGGCAAAAAATCGACCGATTTTCGCCGCTAGCGGCCAAAAAAGTGGCTATTTTCGCCGCTAGCGGCCAAAAATCGGGAAATTTTCGCAACTAGCGGCCAAAAACCATGCGATTTTCGCCGCTACCGGCAAAAAATCGTGCGATATTCGCCGCCACCGGCCAAAAACCGCGCGATTTTCGCCGCTAGCGGCCAAAAATCGCGCAATTTTTGCAGGTAAATGCCAAAAATCGCGCGATTTTTGCCGCTACCACCCAAAAATCGGGCGATTTTCGCCGCTACCGGCCAAAAATCGGGCGGTTTTCGCCGCTACCGGCCAAAAATCGGGCGATTTTTGCCGCTAGCGGCCAAAAATCGGTCGATTTTCGCCGCTACCGGCCAAAAACCGCGCGATTTTCGCCGCTACCGGCCAAAAACCATGCGATTTTCGCCGCTGGCGGGCAAAAATCGTTATTTTCGCCGCTACCGGCCAAAAACCGCGCGATTTTCGCCGCTACAGGCAAAAAATCGCGCGATTTTCGCCGCTACCGGCCAAAAACCGCGCGATTTTCGCCGCTAGCGGCCAAAAATCGCGCAATTTTCGCAGGTAAATGCCAAAAATCGCGCGATTTTCGCCGCTAGCAGCCAAAAATCGGCGATTTTCGCCCCTGCGGCCAAAAATCGGGCAAATTTCGTAGCTAGCAACCAAAAATCGTGCGAATTTTGCCACTAGCGGCGAAAAATCGTGCGAATTTCGCCGCTAGCGGCCAAAAACCATGCGATTTTAGAAGCTAGCGGGCAAAAATCGCGATTTTCGCCGCTACCGGCCAAAAGTCTGGCTATTTTCGCCTATAGCGGCAAAAAATCGGGCTATTTTCGCCGCTAGCGGCCAAAAATCGGTCGATTTTCGCCGCTACCGGCCAAAAACCGCGCGATTTTTGCCTCTAGCGGGAAAAATTGACCGATTTTCGCCGCTAGTCAAAAAAGTGGCTATTTTCCCCGCTAGCGGCCAAAAATCGTGCGATTTTTGCCGCTAGCGGCCAAAAACCGCGCGATTTTCGCCGCTACCGGCAAAAAATCGCGAGATTTTCGCCGCTACCGGCCAAAAACCGCGCGATTTTCGCCGCTAGCGGCCAAAAATCGCGCAATTTTCGCAGGTAAATGCCAAAAATCGCACGATTTTCGCCGCTACCGGCTAAAAACCGCGCGATTATCGCCGCTAGCGGCCAAAAATCGCACTATTTTCGCCGCTACTGGCAAAAAACCGCGCGATTTTTGCCGCTAGCGGCAAAAATCGACCGATTTTCGCCGCTAGCGGCCAAAAAAGTGGCTATTTTCGCCGCTAGCGGCCAAAAATCGGGAAATTTTCGCAACTAGCGGCCAAAAACCATGCGATTTTCGCCGCTACCGGCAAAAAATCGTGCGATATTCGCCGCCACCGGCCAAAAACCGCGCGATTTTCGCCGCTAGCGGCCAAAAATCGCGCAATTTTTGCAGGTAAATGCCAAAAATCGCGCGATTTTTGCCGCTACCACCCAAAAATCGGGCGATTTTCGCCGCTACCGGCCAAAAATCGGGCGGTTTTCGCCGCTACCGGCCAAAAATCGGGCGATTTTTGGCGCTAACGGCCAAAAATCGGTCGATTTTCGCCTCTACCGGCCAAAAACCGCGCGATTTTCGCCGCTACCGGCCAAAAACCATGCGATTTTCGCCGCTGGCGGGCAAAAATCGTTATTTTCGCCGCTACCGGCCAAAAACCGCGCGATTTTCGCCGCTACAGGCAAAAAATCGCGCGATTTTCGCCGCTACCGGCCAAAAACCGCGCGATTATCGCCGCTAGCGGCCAAAAATCGCGCAATTTTCGCAGGTAAATGCCAAAAATCGCGCGATTTTCGCCGCTAGCAGCCAAAAATCGGCGATTTTCGCCCCTAGCGGCCAAAAATCGGGCAAATTTCGTAGCTAGCAACCAAAAATCGTGCGAATTTTGCCACTAGCGGCCAAAAATCGTGCGAATTTCGCCGCTAGCGGCCAAAAACCATGCGATTTTAGAAGCTAGCGGGCAAAAATCGCGATTTTCGCCGCTACCGGCCAAAAGTCTGGCTATTTTCGCCTATAGCGGCAAAAAATCGGGCTATTTTCGCCGCTAGCGGCCAAAAATCGGTCGATTTTCGCCGCTACCGGCCAAAAACCGCGCGATTTTTGCCTCTAGCGGGAAAAATTGACCGATTTTCGCCGCTAGTCAAAAAAGTGGCTATTTTCCCCGCTAGCGGCCAAAAATCGGGCAATTTTTGCCACTAGCGGCCAAAAACCGCGCGATTTTCGCCGCTACCGGCAAAAAATCGCGTCATTTTCGCTGCTAGCGGCCAAAAATCGGCGATTTTCGCGCCTAGCGGCCAAAAATCGGGCAAATTTCGCAGCTAGCAACCAAAAATCGTGCGAATTTCGCCGCTAGCGGCCAAAAATCGTGCGAATTTCGCCGCTACCGGCCAAAAATCGTGCGATTTTTGCCGCTAGCGGCCAAAAACCGAGCGATTTTCGCCGCTACTGGCAAAAAATCGCGAGATTTTCGCCGCTACCGGCCAAAAACCGCGCGATTTTCGCCGCTAGCGGCCAAAAATCGCGCAATTTTCGCAGGTAAATGCCAAAAATCGCACGATTTTCGCCGCTACCGGCTAAAAACCGCGCGATTATCGCCGCTAGCGGCCAAAAATCGCACTATTTTCGCCGCTACTGGCAAAAAACCGCGCGATTTTTGCCGCTAGCGGCAAAAAATCGACCGATTTTCGCCGCTAGCGGCCAAAAAAGTGGCAATTTTCGCCACTAGCGGCCAAAATTCGGGAAATTTTCGCAACTAGCGGCCAAAAACCATGCGATTTTCGCCGCTACCGGCAAAAAATCGTGCGATATTCGCCGCCACCGGCCAAAAACCGCGCGATTTTCGCCGCTAGCGGCCAAAAATCGCGCAATTTTTGCAGGTAAATGCCAAAAATCGCGCGATTTTTGCCGCTACCACCCAAAAATCGGGCGATTTTCGCCGCTACCGGCCAAAAATCGGGGGGTTGTCGCCGCTACCGGCCAAAAACCGCGCGATTTTCGCCGCTACCGGCCAAAAACCATGCGATTTTCGCCGCTGGCGGGCAAAAATCGTGATTTTCGCCGCTACCGGCCAAAAACCGCGCGATTTTCGCCGCTACAGGCAAAAAATCGCGCGATTTTCGCCGCTACCGGCCAAAAACCGCGCGATTTTCGCCGCTAGCGGCCAAAAATCGCGCAATTTTCGCAGGTAAATGCCAAAAATCGCGCTATTTTCGCCGCTAGCAGCCAAAAATCGGCGATTTTCGCCCTTAGCGGCCAAAAATCGGGCAAATTTCGTAGCTAGCAACCAAAAATCGTGCGAATTTTGCCGCTAGCGGCCAAAAATCGTGCGAATTTCGCCGCTAGCGGCCAAAAACCATGCGATTTTAGAAGCTAGCGGGCATAAATCGCGATTTTCGCCGCTACCGGCCAAAAGTCTGGCTATTTTCGCCTATAGCGGCCAAAAATCGGGCTATTTTCGCCGCTAGCGGCCAAAAATCGGTCGATTTTCGCCGCTACTGGCCAAAAACCGCGCGATTTTTGCCTCTAGCGGGAAAAAATTGACCGATTTTCGCCGCTAGTCAAAAAAGTGGCTATTTTCCCCGCTAGCGGCCAAAAATCGGGCAATTTTTGCCACTAGCGGCCAAAAATCGCGCGATTTTCGCCGCTACCGGCCAAAAACCATGTGATTTTCGCAGCTGGTGGGCAAAAATCGCGATTTTCGCCGCTACCGGCCAAAAACCGCTCGATTTTCGCCGCTAGCGGCCAAAAACCGCGCGATTTTCGCCGCTACCGGCCAAAAATCGCGCGATTTTCGCCGCTACCGGCCAAAAATTGCGCGATTTTCGCCGCTACCGGCCAAAAAACCGCGCGATTTTCGCCGCTAGCGGCCAAAAATCGCGCAATTTTCGCAGGTAAATACCAAAAATCGCGCGATTTTCGCCGCTAGCGGCCAAAAATCGGCGATTTTCGCCCCTAGCGGCCAAAAATCGGGCAAATTTCGCAGCTAGCAACCAAAAATCGTGCGAATTTCGCCGCTAGCGGCCAAAAATCGTGCGAATTTCGCCGCTACCGGCCAAAAATCGTGCGATTTTTGCCGCTAGCGGCCAAAAACCGCGCGATTTTCGCCGCTACCGGCCAAAAATCATGCGATTTTAGAAGCTAGCGGGCAAAAATCGCGATTTTCGCCGCTACCGGCCAAAAGTCTGGCTATTTTCGCCTATAGCGGCAAAAAATCGGGCTATTTTCGCCGCTAGCGGCCAAAAATCGGTCGATTTTCGCCGCTACCGGCCAAAAACCGCGCGATTTTTGCCTCTAGCGGGAAAAATTGACCGATTTTCGCCGCTAGTCCAAAAAGTGGCTATTTTCCCCGCTAGCGGCCAAAAAACGGGCAATTTTTGCCACTAGCGGCCAAAAACGGGCAATTTTTGCCACTAGCGGCCAAAAACCGCGCGATTTTCGCCGCTACCGGCAAAAAATCGCGTCATTTTCGCTGCTAGCGGCCAAAAATCGGCGATTATCGCGCCTAGCGGCCAAAAATCAGGCAAATTTCGCAGCTAGCAACCAAAAATCGTGCGAATTTCGCCGCTAGCGGCCAAAAATCGTGCGAATTTCGCCGATACCGGCCAAAAATCGTGCGATTTTTGCCGCTAGCGGCCAAAAACCGCGCGATTTTCGCAGCTACCGGCCAAAAACCGCGCGATTTTCGCAGGTAAATGCCAAAAATCGCACGATTTTCGCCGCTACCGGCTAAAAACTGCGCGATTATCGCCGCTAGCGGCCAAAAACCGCGCGATTTTCGCCGCTACCGGCAAAAAATCGCGTCATTTTCGCTGCTAGCGGCCAAAAATCGGCGATTATCGCGCCTAGCGGCCAAAAATCAGGCAAATTTCGCAGCTAGCAACCAAAAATCGTGCGAATTTCGCCGCTAGCGGCCAAAAATCGTGCGAATTTCGCCGCTACCGGCCAAAAATCGTGCGATTTTCGCCGCTAGCGGCCAAAAACCGCGCGATTTTCGCAGCTACCGGCCAAAAATCGCGCAATTTTCGCAGGTAAATGCCAAAAATCGCACGATTTTCGCCGCTACCGGCTAAAAACTGCGCGATTATCGCCGCTAGCGGCCAAAAATCGCACTATTTTCGCCGCTACTGGCAAAAAACCGCGCGATTTTTGCCGCTAGCGGCAAAAAATCGACCGATTTTCGCCGCTAGCGGCCAAAAAAGTGGCTATTTTCGCCGCTAGCGGCCAAAAATCGAGAAATTTTCGCAACTAGCGGCCAAAAACCATGCGATTTTCGCCGCTACCGGCAAAAAATCGTGCGATATTCGCCGCCACCGGCCAAAAACCGCGCGATTTTCGCCGCTAGCGGCCAAAAATCGCGCAATTTTTGCAGGTAACTGCCAAAAATCGCGCGATTTTTGCCGCTACCACACAAAAATCGGGCGATTTTCCCGCTAGCGGCCAAAAATCGGTCGATTTTCGCCGCTACCGGCCAAAAACCGCGCGATTTTTGGCGCTAACGGCCAAAAATCGGTCG
Organism: Procambarus clarkii; assembly: GCF_020424385.1. Taxonomy (NCBI): domain Eukaryota; kingdom Metazoa; phylum Arthropoda; class Malacostraca; order Decapoda; family Cambaridae; genus Procambarus; species Procambarus clarkii. The sequence continues at coordinate 92,879 of NW_025573847.1, read as the reverse complement.
ATTTTCGCCTCTACCGGCCAAAAACCGCGCGATTTTCGCCGCTACCGGCCAAAAACCATGCGATTTTCGCCGCTGGCGGGCAAAAATCGTTATTTTCGCCGCTACCGGCCAAAAACCGCGCGATTTTCGCCGCTACAGGCAAAAAATCACGCGATTTTCGCCGCTACCGGCCAAAAACCGCGCGATTATCGCCGCTAGCGGCCAAAAATCGCGCAATTTTCGCAGGTAAATGCCAAAAATCGCGCGATTTTCGCCGCTAGCAGCCAAAAATCGGCGATTTTCGCCCCTAGCGGCCAAAAATCGGGCAAATTTCGTAGCTAGCAACCAAAAATCGTGCGAATTTTGCCACTAGCGGCCAAAAATCGTGCGAATTTCGCCGCTAGCGGCCAAAAACCATGCGATTTTAGAAGCTAGCGGGCAAAAATCGCGATTTTCGCCGCTACCGGCCAAAAGTCTGGCTATTTTCGCCTATAGCGGCAAAAAATCGGGCTATTTTCGCCGCTAGCGGCCAAAAATCGGTCGATTTTCGCCGCTACCGGCCAAAAACCGCGCGATTTTTGCCTCTAGCGGGAAAAATTGACCGATTTTCGCCGCTAGTCAAAAAAGTGGCTATTTTCCCCGCTAGCGGCCAAAAATCGGGCAATTTTTGCCACTAGCGGCCAAAAACCGCGCGATTTTCGCCGCTACCGGCAAAAAATCGCGTCATTTTCGCTGCTAGCGGCCAAAAATCGGCGATTTTCGCGCCTAGCGGCCAAAAATCGGGCAAATTTCGCAGCTAGCAACCAAAAATCGTGCGAATTTCGCCGCTTGCGGCCAAAAATCGTGCGAATTTCGCCGCTACCGGCCAAAAATCGTGCGATTTTGGCCGCTAGCGGCCAAAAACCGAGCGATTTTCGCCGCTACTGGCAAAAAATCGCGAGATTTTCGCCGCTACCGGCCAAAAACCGCGCGATTTTCGCCGCTAGCGGCCAAAAATCGCGCAATTTTCGCAGGTAAATGCCAAAAATCGCACGATTTTCGCCGCTACCGGCTAAAAACCGCGCGATTATCGCCGCTAGCGGCCAAAAATCGCACTATTTTCGCCGCTACTGGCAAAAAACCGCGCGATTTTTGCCGCTAGCGGCAAAAAATCGACCGATTTTCGCCGCTAGCGGCCAAAAAAGTGGCAATTTTCGCCGCTAGCGGCCAAAATTCGGGAAATTTTCGCAACTAGCGGCCAAAAACCATGCGATTTTCGCCGCTACCGGCAAAAAATCGTGCGATATTCGCCGCCACCGGCCAAAAACCGCGCGATTTTCGCCGCTAGCGGCCAAAAATCGCGCAATTTTTGCAGGTAAATGCCAAAAATCGCGCGATTTTTGCCGCTACCACCCAAAAATCGGGCGATTTTCGCCGCTACCGGCCAAAAATCGGGGGGTTTTCGCCGCTACCGGCCAAAAACCGCGCGATTTTCGCCGCTACCGGCCAAAAACCATGCGATTTTCGCCGCTGGCGGGCAAAAATCGTGATTTTCGCCGCTACCGGCCAAAAACCGCGCGATTTTCGCCGCTACAGGCAAAAAATCGCGCGATTTTCGCCGCTACCGGCCAAAAACCGCGCGATTTTCGCCGCTAGCGGCCAAAAATCGCGCAATTTTCGCAGGTAAATGCCAAAAATCGCGCTATTTTCGCCGCTAGCAGCCAAAAATCGGCGATTTTCGCCCTTAGCGGCCAAAAATCGGGCAAATTTCGTAGCTAGCAACCAAAAATCGTGCGAATTTTGCCGCTAGCGGCCAAAAATCGTGCGAATTTCGCCGCTAGCGGCCAAAAACCATGCGATTTTAGAAGCTAGCGGGCATAAATCGCGATTTTCGCCGCTACCGGCCAAAAGTCTGGCTATTTTCGCCTATAGCGGCCAAAAATCGGGCTATTTTCGCCGCTAGCGGCCAAAAATCGGTCGATTTTCGCCGCTACCGGCCAAAAACCGCGCGATTTTTGCCTCTAGCGGGAAAAATTGACCGATTTTCGCCGCTAGTCAAAAAAGTGGCTATTTTCCCCGCTAGCAGCCAAAAATCGGGCAATTTTTGCCACTAGCGGCCAAAAATCGCGCGATTTTCGCCGCTACCGGCCAAAAACCATGTGATTTTCGCAGCTGGCGGGCAAAAATCGCGATTTTCGCCGCTACCGGCCAAAAACCGCGCGATTTTCGCCGCTAGCGGCCAAAAACCGCGCGATTTTCGCCGCTACCGGCCAAAAATCGCGCGATTTTCGCCGCTACCGGCCAAAAATTGCGCGATTTTCGCCGCTACCGGCCAAAAAACCGCGCGATTTTCGCCGCTAGCGGCCAAAAATCGCGCAATTTTCGCAGGTAAATACCAAAAATCGCGCGATTTTCGCCGCTAGCGGCCAAAAATCGGCGATTTTCGCCCCTAGCGGCCAAAATCGGGCAAATTTCGCAGCTAGCAACCAAAAATCGTGCGAATTTCGCCGCTAGCGGCCAAAAATCGTGCGAATTTCGCCGCTACCGGCCAAAAATCGTGCGATTTTTGCCGCTAGCGGCCAAAAACCGCGCGATTTTCGCCGCTACCGGCCAAAAATCATGCGATTTTAGAAGCTAGCGGGCAAAAATCGCGATTTTCGCCGCTACCGGCCAAAAGTCTGGCTATTTTCGCCTATAGCGGCAAAAAATCGGGCTATTTTCGCCGCTAGCGGCCAAAAATCGGTCGATTTTCGCCGCTACCGGCCAAAAACCGCGCGATTTTTGCCTCTAGCGGGAAAAATTGACCGATTTTCGCCGCTAGTCAAAAAAGTGGCTATTTTCCCCGCTAGCGGCCAAAAAACGGGCAATTTTTGCCACTAGCGGCCAAAAACCGCGCGATTTTCGCCGCTACCGGCAAAAAATCGCGTCATTTTCGCTGCTAGCGGCCAAAAATCGGCGATTATCGCGCCTAGCGGCCAAAAATCGGGCAAATTTCGCAGCTAGCAACCAAAAATCGTGCGAATTTCGCCGCTAGCGGCCAAAAATCGTGCGAATTTCGCCGCTACCGGCCAAAAATCGTGCGATTTTTGCCGCTAGCGGCCAAAAACCGCGCGATTTTCGCCGCTACCGGCCAAAAACCGCGCGATTTTCGCCGCTAGCGGCCAAAAATCGCGCAATTTTCGCAGGTAAATGCCAAAAATCGCACGATTTTCGCCGCTACCGGCTAAAAACTGCGCGATTATCGCCGCTAGCGGCCAAAAATCGCACTATTTTAGCCGCTACAGGCAAAAAACCGCGCGATTTTTGCCGCTAGCGGCAAAAAATCGACCGATTTTCGCCGCTAGCGGCCAAAAAAGTGGCTATTTTCGCCGCTAGCGGCCAAAAATCGGGAAATTTTCGCAACTAGCGGCCAAAAACCATGCGATTTTCGCCGCTACCGGCAAAAAATCGTGCGATATTCGCCGCCACCGGCCAAAAACCGCGCGATTTTCGCCGCTAGCGGCCAAAAATCGCGCAATTTTTGCAGGTAACTGCCAAAAATCGCGCGATTTTTGCCGCTACCACCCAAAAATCGGGCGATTTTTCCCGCTAGCGGCCAAAAATCGGTCGATTTTCGCCGCTACCGGCCAAAAACCGCGCGATTTTCGCCGCTACCGGCCAAAAACCATGCGATTTTCGCCGCTGGCGGGCAAAAATCGTGATTTTCGCCGCTACCGGCCAAAAACCGCGCGATTTTCGCCGCTAGCGGCCAAAAATCGCGCAATTTTCGCAGGTAAATGCCAAAAATCGCGCGATTTTCGCCGCTAGCAGCCAAAAATCGGCGATTTTCGCCCTTAGCGGCCAAAAATCGGGCAAATTTCGTAGCTAGCAACCAAAAATCGTGCGAATTTTGCCGCTAGCGGCCAAAAATCGTGCGAATTTCGCCGCTAGCGGCCAAAAACCATGCGATTTTAGAAGCTAGCGGCCAAAAATCGCGATTTTCGCCGCTACCGGCCAAAAGTCTGGCTATTTTCGCCTATAGCGGCAAAAAATCGGGCTATTTTCGCCGCTAGCGGCCAAAAACCGCGCGATTTTTGCCTCTAGCGGGAAAAATTGACCGATTTTCGCCGCTAGTAAAAAAAGTGGCTATTTTCCCCGCTAGCGGCCAAAAATCGGGCAATTTTTGCCACTAGCGGCCAAAAATCGCGCGATTTTCGCCGCTACCGGCCAATAACCGCTCGATTTTCGCCGCTAGCGGCCAAAAACCATGTGATTTTCGCAGCTGGCGGGCAAAAATCGCGATTTTCGCCGCTACCGGCCAAAAACCGCGCGATTTTCGCCGCTAGCGGCCAAAAACCGCGCGATTTTCGCCGCTACCGGCCAAAAATCGCGCGATTTTCGCCGCTACCGGCCAAAAATTGCGCGATTTTCGCCGCTACCGGCCAAAAAACCGCGCGATTTTCGCCGCTAGCGGCCAAAAATCGCGCAATTTTCGCAGGTAAATGCCAAAAATCGCGCGATTTTTGCCGCTAGCGGCCAAAAATCGGCGATTTTCGCCCCTAGCGGCCAAAAATCGGGCAAATTTCGTAGCTAGCAACCAAAAATCGTGCGAATTTTGCCGCTAGCGGCCAAAAATCGTGCGAATTTCGCCGCTAGCGGCCAAAAACCATGCGATTTTAGAAGCTAGCGGGCAAAAATCGCGATTTTCGCCGCTACCGGCCAAAAGTCTGGCTATTTTCGCCTATAGCGGCCAAAAATCGGGCTATTTTCGCCGCTAGCGGCCAAAAATCGGTCGATTTTCGCCGCTACCGGCCAAAAACCGCGCGATTTTTGCCTCTAGCGGGAAAAATTGACCGATTTTCGCCGCTAGTCAAAAAAGTGGCTATTTTCCCCGCTAGCGGCCAAAAATCGGGCAATTTTTGCCACTAGCGGCCAAAAATCGCGCGATTTTCGCCGCTACCGGCCAAAAACCGCTCGATTTTCGCCGCTAGCGGCCAAAAACCATGTGATTTTCGCAGCTGGCGGGCAAAAATCGCGATTTTCGCCGCTACCGGCCAAAAACCGCGCGATTTTCGCCGCTAGCGGCCAAAAACCGCGCGATTTTCGCCGCTACCGGCCAAAAATCGCGCGATTTTCGCCGCTACCGGCCAAAAATTGCGCGATTTTCGCCGCTACCGGCCAAAAAACCGCGCGATTTTCGCCCCTAGCGGCCAAAAATCGCGCAATTTTCGCAGTTAAATGCCAAAAATCGCGCGATTTTTGCCGCTAGCGGCCAAAAATCGGCGATTTTCGCCCCTAGCGGCCAAAAATCGGGCAAATTTCGCAGCTAGCAACCAAAAATCGTGCGAATTTCGCCGCTAGCGGCCAAAAATCGTGGGAATTTCGCCGCTACCGGCCAAAAATCGTGCGATTTTTGCCGCTAGCGGCCAAAAACCGCGCGATTTTCGCCGCTACCGGCAAAAAATCGCGAGATTTTCGCCGCTACCACCCAAAAATCGGGCGATTTTCGCCGCTACCGGCCAAAAATCGGGGGGTTTTCGCCGCTACCGGCCAAAAACCGCGCGATTTTCGCCGCTACCGGCCAAAAACCATGCGATTTTCGCCGCTGGCGGGCAAAAATCGTGATTTTCGCCGCTACCGGCCAAAAACCGCGCGATTTTCGCCGCTACAGGCAAAAAATCGCGCGATTTTCGCCGCTACCGGCCAAAAACCGCGCGATTTTCGCCGCTAGCGGCCAAAAATCGCGCAATTTTCGCAGGTAAATGCCAAAAATCGCGCTATTTTCGCCGCTAGCAGCCAAAAATCGGCGATTTTCGCCCTTAGCGGCCAAAAATCGGGCAAATTTCGTAGCTAGCAACCAAAAATCGTGCGAATTTTGCCGCTAGCGGCCAAAAATCGTGCGAATTTCGCCGCTAGCGGCCAAAAACCATGCGATTTTAGAAGCTAGCGGGCATAAATCGCGATTTTCGCCGCTACCGGCCAAAAGTCTGGCTATTTTCGCCTATAGCGGCCAAAAATCGGGCTATTTTCGCCGCTAGCGGCCAAAAATCGGTCGATTTTCGCCGCTACTGGCCAAAAACCGCGCGATTTTTGCCTCTAGCGGGAAAAATTGACCGATTTTCGCCGCTAGTCAAAAAAGTGGCTATTTTCCCCGCTAGCGGCCAAAAATCGGGCAATTTTTGCCACTAGCGGCCAAAAATCGCGCGATTTTCGCCGCTACCGGCCAAAAACCATGTGATTTTCGCGCAGCTGGTGGGCAAAAAATCGCGATTTTCGCCGCTACCGGCCAAAAACCGCTCGATTTTCGCCGCTAGCGGCCAAAAACCGCGCGATTTTCGCCGCTACCGGCCAAAAATCGCGCGATTTTCGCCGCTACCGGCCAAAAATTGCGCGATTTTCGCCGCTACCGGCCAAAAAACCGCGCGATTTTCGCCGCTAGCGGCCAAAAATCGCGCAATTTTCGCAGGTAAATACCAAAAATCGCGCGATTTTCGCCGCTAGCGGCCAAAAATCGGCGATTTTCGCCCCTAGCGGCCAAAAATCGGGCAAATTTCGCAGCTAGCAACCAAAAATCGTGCGAATTTCGCCGCTAGCGGCCAAAAATCGTGGGAATTTCGCCGCTACCGGCCAAAAATCGTGCGATTTTTGCCGCTAGCGGCCAAAAACCGCGCGATTTTCGCCGCTACCGGCCAAAAACCGCGCGATTTTCGCCGCTAGCGGCCAAAAATCGCGCAATTTTCGCAGGTAAATGCCAAAAATCGCACGATTTTCGCCGCTACCGGCTAAAAACTGCGCGATTATCGCCGCTAGCGGCCAAAAATCGCACTATTTTCGCCGCTACTGGCAAAAAACCGCGCGATTTTTGCCGCTAGCGGCAAAAAATCGACCGATTTTCGCCGCTAGCGGCCAAAAAAGTGGCTATTTTCGCCGCTAGCGGCCAAAAATCGGGAAATTTTCGCAACTAGCGGCCAAAAACCATGCGATTTTCGCCGCTACCGGCAAAAAATCGTGCGATATTCGCCGCCACCGGCCAAAAACCGCGCGATTTTCGCCGCTAGCGGCCAAAAATCGCGCAATTTTTGCAGGTAACTGCCAAAAATCGCGCGATTTTTGCCGCTACCACCCAAAAATCGGGCGATTTTCCCGCTAGCGGCCAAAAATCGGTCGATTTTCGCCGCTACCGGCCAAAAACCGCGCGATTTTCGCCGCTACCGGCCAAAAACCATGCGATTTTCGCCGCTGGCGGGCAAAAAATCGTGATTTTCGCCGCTACCGGCCAAAAACCGCGCGATTTTCGCCGCTAGCGGCCAAAAATCGCGCAATTTTCGCAGGTAAATGCCAAAAATCGCGCGATTTTCGCCGCTAGCAGCCAAAAATCGGCGATTTTCGCCCTTAGCGGCCAAAAATCGGGCAAATTTCGTAGCTAGCAACCAAAAATCGTGCGAATTTTGCCGCTAGCGGCCAAAAATCGTGCGAATTTCGCCGCTAGCGGCCAAAAACCATGCGATTTTAGAAGCTAGCGGCCAAAAATCGCGATTTTCGCCGCTACCGGCCAAAAGTCTGGCTATTTTCGCCTATAGCGGCAAAAAATCGGGCTATTTTCGCCGCTAGCGGCCAAAAACCGCGCGATTTTTGCCTCTAGCGGGAAAAATTGACCGATTTTCGCCGCTAGTAAAAAAAGTGGCTATTTTCCCCGCTAGCGGCCAAAAATCGGGCAATTTTTGCCACTAGCGGCCAAAAATCGCGCGATTTTCGCCGCTACCGGCCAAAAACCGCTCGATTTTCGCCGCTAGCGGCCAAAAACCATGTGATTTTCGCAGCTGGCGGCCAAAAATCGCTATTTTCGCCGCTACCGGCCAAAAACCGCGCGATTTTCGCCGCTAGCGGCCAAAAACCGCGCGATTTTCGCCGCTACCGGCCAAAAATCGCGCGATTTTCGCCGCTACCGGCCAAAAATTGCGCGATTTTCGCCGCTACCGGCCAAAAAACCGCGCGATTTTCGCCGCTAGCGGCCAAAAATCGCGCAATTTTCGCAGGTAAATGCCAAAAATCGCGCGATTTTTGCCGCTAGCGGCCAAAAATCGGCGATTTTCGCCCCTAGCGGCCAAAAATCGGGCAAATTTCGTAGCTAGCAACCAAAAATCGTGCGAATTTTGCCGCTAGCGGCCAAAAATCGTGCGAATTTCGCCGCTAGCGGCCAAAAACCATGCGATTTTAGAAGCTAGCGGGCAAAAATCGCGATTTTCGCCGCTACCGGCCAAAAGTCTGGCTATTTTCGCCTATAGCGGCCAAAAATCGGGCTATTTTCGCCGCTAGCGGCCAAAAATCGGTCGATTTTCGCCGCTACCGGCCAAAAACCGCGCGATTTTTGCCTCTAGCGGGAAAAATTGACCGATTTTCGCCGCTAGTCAAAAAAGTGGCTATTTTCCCCGCTAGCGGCCAAAAATCGGGCAATTTTTGCCACTAGCGGCCAAAAATCGCGCGATTTTCGCCGCTACCGGCCAAAAACCGCTCGATTTTCGCCGCTAGCGGCCAAAAACCATGTGATTTTCGCAGCTGGCGGGCAAAAATCGCGATTTTCGCCGCTACCGGCCAAAAATCGCGCCATTTTCGCTGCTAGCGGCCAAAAATCGGCGATTTTCGCGCCTAGCATCCAAAAATCGGGCGATTTTCCCCGCTACCGGCCACAAATTGCGCGATTTTCGCCGCTACCGGCCAAAAAACCGCGCGATTTTCGCCGCTAGCGGCCAAAAATCGCGCAATTTTCGCAGGTAAATGCCAAAAATCGCGCGATTTTTGCCGCTAGCGGCCAAAAATCGGCGATTTTCGCCCCTAGCGGCCAAAAATCGGGCAAATTTCGCAGCTAGCAACCAAAAATCGTGCGAATTTCGCCGCTAGCGGCCAAAAATCGTGGGAATTTCGCCGCTACCGGCCAAAAATCGTGCGATTTTTGCCGCTAGCGGCCAAAAACCGCGCGATTTTCGCCGCTACCGGCAAAAAATCGCGAGATTTTCGCCGCTACCGGCCAAAAACCGCGCGATTTTTGCCGCTAGCGGCCAAAAATCGCGCAATTTTCGCAGGTAAATGCCAAAAATCGCGCGATTTTCGCCGCTACCGGCCAAAAACCGCGCGATTATCGCCGCTAGCGGCCAAAAATCGCACTATTTTCGCCGCTACTGGCAAAAAACCGCGCGATTTTTGCCGCTAGCGGCAAAAAATCGACCGATTTTCGCCTATAGCGGCCAAAAATCGGGCTATTTTCGCCGCTAGCGGCCAAAAATCGGTCGATTTTCGCCGCTACCGGCCAAAAACCGCGCGATTTTTGCCTCTAGCGGGAAAAATTGACCGATTTTCGCCGCTAGTCAAAAAAGTGGCTATTTTCCCCGCTAGCGGCCAAAAATCGGGCAATTTTTGCCACTAGCGGCCAAAAACCGCGCGATTTTCGCCGCTACCGGCAAAAAATCGCGTCATTTTCGCTGCTAGCGGCCAAAAATCGGCGATTTTCGCGCCTAGCGGCCAAAAATCGGGCAAATTTCGCAGCTAGCAACCAAAAATCGTGCGAATTTCGCCGCTAGCGGCCAAAAATCGTGCGAATTTCGACGCTACCGGCCAAAAATCGTGCGATTTTTGCCGCTAGCGGCCAAAAACCGCGCGATTTTCGCCGCTACCGGCAAAAAATCGCGAGATTTTCGCCGCTACCGGCCAAAATCCGCGCGATTTTCGCCGCTAGCGGCCAAAAACCGCGCGATTATCGCCGCTAGCGGCCAAAAATCGCACTATTTTCGCCGCTACTGGCAAAAAACCGCGCGATTTTTGCCGCTAGCGGCAAAAAATCGACCGATTTTCGCCGCTAGCGGCCAAAAAAGTGGCTATTTTCGCCGCTAGCGGCCAAAAATCGGGAAATTTTCGCAACTAGCGGCCAAAAACCATGCGATTTTCGCCGCTATCGGCAAAAAATCGTGCGATATTCGCCGCCACCGGCCAAAAACCGCGCGATTTTCGCCGCTAGCGGCCAAAAATCGCGCAATTTTTGCAGGTAAATGCCAAAAATCGCGCGATTTTTGCCGCTAACACCCAAAAATCGGGCGATTTTCGCCGCTACCGGCCAAAAATCGGGCGGTTTTCGCCGCTACCGGCCAAAAATCGGGCGATTTTTGCCGCTAGCGGCCAAAAATCGGTCGATTTTCGCCGCTACCGGCCAAAAACCGCGCGATTTTCGCCGCTACCGGCCAAAAACCATGCGATTTTCGCCGCTGGCGGGCAAAAATCGTGATTTTCGCCGCTACCGGCCAAAAACCGCGCGATTTTCGCCGCTACAGGCAAAAAATCGCGCGATTTTCGCCGCTACCGGCCAAAAACCGCGCGATTTTCGCCGCTAGCGGCCAAAAATCGCGCAATTTTCGCAGGTAAATGCCAAAAATCGCGCGATTTTCGCCGCTAGCAGCCAAAAATCGGCGATTTTCGCCCCTAGCGGCCAAAAATCGGGCAAATTTCGTAGCTAGCAACCAAAAATCGTGCGAATTTTGCCGCTAGCGGCCAAAAATCGTGCGAATTTCGCCGCTAGCGGCCAAAAACCATGCGATTTTAGAAGCTAGCGGGCAAAAATCGCGATTTTCGCCGCTACCGGCCAAAAGTCTGGCTATTTTCGCCTATAGCGGCAAAAAATCGGGCTATTTTCGCCGCTAGCGGCCAAAAATCGGTCGATTTTCGCCGCTACCGGCCAAAAACCGCGCGATTTTTGCCTCTAGCGGGAAAAATTGACCGATTTTCGCCGCTAGTCAAAAAAGTGGCTATTTTCCCCGCTAGCGGCCAAAAATCGGGCAATTTTTGCCACTAGCGGCCAAAAACCGCGCGATTTTCGCCGCTACCGGCAAAAAATCGCGTCATTTTCGCTGCTAGCGGCCAAAAATCGGCGATTTTCGCGCCTAGCGGCCAAAAATCGGGCAAATTTCGCAGCTAGCAACCAAAAATCGTGCGAATTTCGCCGCTACCGGCCAAAAATCGTGGAATTTCGCCGCTACCGGCCAAAAATCGTGCGATTTTTGCCGCTAGCGGCCAAAAACCGCGCCATTTTCGCCGCTACCGGCAAAAAATCGCGAGATTTTCGCCGCTACCGGCCAAAAACCGCGCGATTTTTGCCGCTAGCGGCCAAAAATCGCGCAATTTTCGCAGGTAAATGCCAAAAATCGCGCGATTTTCGCCGCTACCGGCCAAAAACCGCGCGATTTTCGCCGCTAGCGGCCAAAAATCGCACTATTTTCGCCGCTACTGGCAAAAAACCGCGCGATTTTTGCCGCTAGCGGCAAAAAATCGACCGATTTTCGCCTATAGCGGCCAAAAATCGGGCTATTTTCGCCGCTAGCGGCCAAAAATCGGTCGATTTTCGCCGCTACCGGCCAAAAACCGCGCGATTTTTGCCTCTAGCGGGAAAAATTGACCGATTTTCGCCGCTAGTCAAAAAAGTGGCTATTTTCCCCGCTAGCGGCCAAAAATCGGGCAATTTTTGCCACTAGCGGCCAAAAACCGCGCGATTTTCGCCGCTACCGGCAAAAAATCGCGTCATTTTCGCTGCTAGCGGCCAAAAATCGGCGATTTTCGCGCCTAGCGGCCAAAAATCGGGCAAATTTCGCAGCTAGCAACCAAAAATCGTGCGAATTTCGCCGCTAGCGGCCAAAAATCGTGCGAATTTCGCCGCTACCGGCCAAAAATCGTGCGATTTTTGCCGCTAGCGGCCAAAAACCGCGCGATTTTCGCCGCTACCGGCAAAAATCGCGAGATTTTCGCCGCTACCGGCCAAAATCCGCGCGATTTTCGCCGCTAGCGGCCAAAAAAGTGGCTATTTTCGCCGCTAGCGGCCAAAAATCGGGAAATTTTCGCAACTAGCGGCCAAAAACCATGCGATTTTCGCCGCTATCGGCAAAAAATCGTGCGATTTTCGCCGCCACCGGCCAAAAACCGCGCGATTTTCGCCGCTAGCGGCCAAAAATCGCGCAATTTTTGCAGGTAAATGCCAAAAATCGCGCGATTTTTGCCGCTACCACCAAAAATCGGGCGATTTTCGCCGCTACCGGCCAAAAATCGGGCGGTTTTCGCCGCTACCGGCCAAAAATCGGGCGATTTTTGCCGCTAGCGGCCAAAAATCGGTCGATTTTCGCCGCTACCGGCCAAAAACCGCGCGATTTTCGCCGCTACCGGCCAAAAACCATGCGATTTTCGCCGCTGGCGGGCAAAAATCGTGATTTTCGCCGCTACCGGCCAAAAACCGCGCGATTTTCGCCGCTACCGGCAAAAAATCGCGAGATTTTTGCCGCTACCGGCCAAAAACCGCGCGATTTTCGCCGCTACCGGCAAAAAATCGCGAGATTTTTGCCGCTACCGGCCAAAAACCGCGCGATTTTCGCCGCTAGCGGCCAAAAATCGCGCAATTTTCGCAGGTAAATGCCAAAAATCGCACGATTTTCGCCGCTACCGGCTAAAAACCGCGCGATTATCGCCGCTAGCGGCCAAAAATCGCACTATTTTCGCCGCTACTGGCAAAAAACCGCGCGATTTTTGCCGCTAGCGGCAAAAATCGACCGATTTTCGCCGCTAGCGGCCAAAAAAGTGGCTATTTTCGCCGCTAGCGGCCAAAAATCGGGAAATTTTCGCAACTAGCGGCCAAAAACCATGCGATTTTCGCCGCTACCGGCAAAAAATCGTGCGATATTCGCCGCCACCGGCCAAAAACCGCGCGATTTTCGCCGCTAGCGGCCAAAAATCGCGCAATTTTTGCAGGTAAATGCCAAAAATCGCGCGATTTTTGCCGCTACCACCCAAAAATCGGGCGATTTTCGCCGCTACCGGCCAAAAATCGGGCGGTTTTCGCCGCTACCGGCCAAAAATCGGGCGATTTTTGCCGCTAACGGCCAAAAATCGGTCGATTTTCGCCTCTACCGGCCAAAAACCGCGCGATTTTCGCCGCTACCGGCCAAAAACCATGCGATTTTCGCCGCTGGCGGGCAAAAATCGTTATTTTCGCCGCTACCGGCCAAAAACCGCGCGATTTTCGCCGCTACAGGCAAAAAATCGCGCGATTTTCGCCGCTACCGGCCAAAAACCGCGCGATTATCGCCGCTAGCGGCCAAAAATCGCGCAATTTTCGCAGGTAAATGCCAAAAATCGCGCGATTTTCGCCGCTAGCAGCCAAAAATCGGCGATTTTCGCCCCTAGCGGCCAAAAATCGGGCAAATTTCGTAGCTAGCAACCAAAAATCGTGCGAATTTTGCCGCTAGCGGCCAAAAATCGTGCGAATTTCGCCGCTAGCGGCCAAAAACCATGCGATTTTAGAAGCTAGCGGGCAAAAATCGCGATTTTCGCCGCTACCGGCCAAAAGTCTGGCTATTTTCGCCTATAGCGGCAAAAAATCGGGCTATTTTCGCCGCTAGCGGCCAAAAATCGGTCGATTTTCGCCGCTACCGGCCAAAAACCGCGCGATTTTTGCCTCTAGCGGGAAAAATTGACCGATTTTCGCCGCTAGTCAAAAAAGTGGCTATTTTCCCCGCTAGCGGCCAAAAATCGGGCAATTTTTGCCACTAGCGGCCAAAAACCGCGCGATTTTCGCCGCTACCGGCAAAAAATCGCGTCATTTTCGCTGCTAGCGGCCAAAAATCGGCGATTTTCGCGCCTAGCGGCCAAAAATCGGGCAAATTTCGCAGCTAGCAACCAAAAATCGTGCGAATTTCGCCGCTAGCGGCCAAAAATCGTGCGAATTTCGCCGCTACCGGCCAAAAATCGTGCGATTTTTGCCGCTAGCGGCCAAAAACCGAGCGATTTTCGCCGCTACTGGCAAAAAATCGCGAGATTTTCGCCGCTACCGGCCAAAAACCGCGCGATTTTCGCCGCTAGCGGCCAAAAATCGCGCAATTTTCGCAGGTAAATGCCAAAAATCGCACGATTTTCGCCGCTACCGGCTAAAAACCGCGCGATTATCGCCGCTAGCGGCCAAAAATCGCACTATTTTCGCCGCTACTGGCAAAAAACCGCGCGATTTTTGCCGCTAGCGGCAAAAAATCGACCGATTTTCGCCGCTAGCGGCCAAAAAAGTGGCTATTTTCGCCGCTAGCGGCCAAAATTCGGGAAATTTTCGCAACTAGCGGCCAAAAACCATGCGATTTTCGCCGCTACCGGCAAAAAATCGTGCGATATTCGCCGCCACCGGCCAAAAACCGCGCGATTTTCGCCGCTAGCGGCCAAAAATCGCGCAATTTTTGCAGGTAAATGCCAAAAATCGCGCGATTTTTGCCGCTACCACCCAAAAATCGGGCGATTTTCGCCGCTACCGGCCAAAAATCGGGGGGTTTTCGCCGCTACCGGCCAAAAACCGCGCGATTTTCGCCGCTACCGGCCAAAAACCATGCGATTTTCGCCGCTGGCGGGCAAAAATCGTGATTTTCGCCGCTACCGGCCAAAAACCGCGCGATTTTCGCCGCTACAGGCAAAAAATCGCGCGATTTTCGCCGCTACCGGCCAAAAACCGCGCGATTTTCGCCGCTAGCGGCCAAAAATCGCGCAATTTTCGCAGGTAAATGCCAAAAATCGCGCTATTTTCGCCGCTAGCAGCCAAAAATCGGCGATTTTCGCCCTTAGCGGCCAAAAATCGGGCAAATTTCGTAGCTAGCAACCAAAAATCGTGCGAATTTTGCCGCTAGCGGCCAAAAATCGTGCGAATTTCGCCGCTAGCGGCCAAAAACCATGCGATTTTAGAAGCTAGCGGGCATAAATCGCGATTTTCGCCGCTACCGGCCAAAAGTCTGGCTATTTTCGCCTATAGCGGCCAAAAATCGGGCTATTTTCGCCGCTAGCGGCCAAAAATCGGTCGATTTTCGCCGCTACCGGCCAAAAACCGCGCGATTTTTGCCTCTAGCGGGAAAAAATTGACCGATTTTCGCCGCTAGTCAAAAAAGTGGCTATTTTCCCCGCTAGCGGCCAAAAATCGGGCAATTTTTGCCACTAGCGGCCAAAAATCGCGCGATTTTCGCCGCTACCGGCCAAAAACCATGTGATTTTCGCAGCTGGCGGGCAAAAATCGCGATTTTCGCCGCTACCGGCCAAAAACCGCGCGATTTTCGCCGCTAGCGGCCAAAAACCGCGCGATTTTCGCCGCTACCGGCCAAAAATCGCGCGATTTTCGCCGCTACCGGCCAAAAATTGCGCGATTTTCGCCGCTACCGGCCAAAAAACCGCGCGATTTTCGCCGCTAGCGGCCAAAAATCGCGCAATTTTCGCAGGTAAATGCCAAAAATCGCGCGATTTTCGCCCTTAGCGGCCAAAAATCGGGCAAATTTCGTAGCTAGCAACCAAAAATCGTGCGAATTTTGCCGCTAGCGGCCAAAAATCGTGCGAATTTCGCCGCTAGCGGCCAAAAACCATGCGATTTTCGCCGCTAGCGGCCAAAAATCGCGATTTTCGCCGCTACCGGCCAAAAGTCTGGCTATTTTCGCCTATAGCGGCAAAAAATCGGGCTATTTTCGCCGCTAGCGGCCAAAAACCGCGCGATTTTTGCCTCTAGCGGGAAAAAAATTGACCGATTTTCGCCGCTAGGCAAAAAAGTGGCTATTTTCCCCGCTAGCGGCCAAAAATCGGGCAATTTTTGCCACTAGCGGCCAAAAATCGCGCGATTTTCGCCGCTACCGGCCAAAAACCGCTCGATTTTCGCCGCTAGCGGCCAAAAACCAGGTGATTTTCGCAGCTGGCGGGCAAAAATCGCGATTTTCGCCGCTACCGGCCAAAAACCGCGCGATTTTCGCCGCTACCGGCCAAAAATTGCGCGATTTTCGCCGCTACCGGCCAAAAAACCGCGCGATTTTCGCCGCTAGCGGCCAAAAATCGCGCAATTTTCGCAGCCCAAAAATCGCGCGATTTTTGCCGCTAGCGGCCAAAAATCGGCGATTTTCGCCCCTAGCGGCCAAAAATCGGGCAAATTTCGTAGCTAGCAACCAAAAATCGTGCGAATTTTGCCGCTAGCGGCCAAAAATCGTGCGAATTTCGCCGCTAGCGGCCAAAAACCATGCGATTTTAGAAGCTAGCGGGCAAAAATCGCGATTTTCGCCGCTACCGGCCAAAAGTCTGGCTATTTTCGCCTATAGCGGCCAAAAATCGGGCTATTTTCGCCGCTAGCGGCCAAAATTCGGTCGATTTTCGCCGCTACCGGAAAAAAACCGCGCGATTTTTGCCTCTAGCGGGAAAAATTGACCGATTTTCGCCGCTAGTCAAAAAAATGGCTATTTTCCCCGCTAGCGGCCAAAAATCGGGCAATTTTTGCCACTAGCGGCCAAAAACCGCGCGATTTTCGCCGCTACCGGCAAAAAATCGCGTCATTTTCGCTGCTAGCGGCCAAAAATCGGCGATTTTCGCGCCTAGCAGCCAAAAATCGGGCAAATTTCGCAGCTAGCAACCAAAAATCGTGCGAATTTCGCCGCTAGCGGCCAAAAATCGTGGGAATTTCGCCGCTACCGGCCAAAAATCGTGCGATTTTTGCCGCTAGCGGCCAAAAACCGCGCGATTTTCGCCGCTACCGGCAAAAAATCGCGAGATTTTCGCCGCTACCGGCCAAAAACCGCGCGATTTTTGCCGCTACCGGCCAAAAATCGCGCAATTTTCGCAGGTAAATGCCAAAAATCGCGCGATTTTCGCCGCTACCGGCCAAAAACCGCGCGATTATCGCCGCTAGCGGCCAAAAATCGCACTATTTTCGCCGCTACTGGCAAAAAACCGCGCGATTTTTGCCTCTAGCGGGAAAAATTGACCGATTTTCGCCGCTAGTCAAAAAAGTGGCTATTTTCCCCGCTAGCGGCCAAAAATCGGGCAATTTTTGCCACTAGCGGCCAAAAATCGCGCGATTTTCGCCGCTACCGGCAAAAAATCGCGTCATTTTCGCTGCTAGCGGCCAAAAATCGGCGATTTTCGCGCCTAGCGGCCAAAAATCGGGCAAATTTCGCAGCTAGCAACCAAAAATCGTGCGAATTTCGCCGCTAGCGGCCAAAAATCGTGCGAATTTCGCCGCTACCGGCCAAAAATCGTGCGATTTTTGCCGCTAGCGGCCAAAAACCGCGCGATTTTCGCCGCTACCGGCAAAAAATCGCGAGATTTTCGCCGCTACCGGCCAAAAACCGCGCGATTTTCGCCGCTAGCGGCCAAAAACCGCGCGATTTTCGCCGCTAGCGGCCAAAAATCGCACGATTTTCGCCGCTACTGGCAAAAAACCGCGCGATTTTTGCCGCTAGCGGCAAAAAATCGACCGATTTTCGCCGCTAGCGGCCAAAAAAGTGGCTATTTTCGCCGCTAGCGGCCAAAAATCGGGCGATTTTCGCAACTAGCGGCCAAAAACCATGCGATTTTCGCCGCTACCGGCAAAAAATCGTGCGATATTCGCCGCTACCGGCCAAAAACCGCGCGATTTTCGCCGCTAGCGGCCAAAAATCGCGCAATTTTCGCAGCTAAATGCCAAAAATCGCGCGATTTTCGCCGCTACCACCCAAAAATCGCGCGATTTTCGCCGCTACCGGCCAAAAACCGCGCGATTTTCGCCGCTAGCGGCCAAAAATCGCGCAATTTTCGCAGCTAAATGGCCAAAAATCGCGCGATTTTCGCCGCTAGCGGCCAAAAATCGGCGATTTTCGCCGCTAGCGGCCAAAAATCGGGCAATTTTCGCCGCTAGGCAACCAAAAAATCGTGCGATTTTCGCCGCTAGCGGCCAAAAATCGCGCGATTTTCGCCGCTAGCGGCCAAAAATCGCGCGATTTTCGCCGCTAGCGGCCAAAAATCGCGATTTTCGCCGCTACCGGCCAAAAATCGGGCAATTTTCGCCTATAGCGGCCAAAAATCGGGCGATTTTCGCCGCTAGCGGCCAAAAATCGTGCGATTTTCGCCGCTACCGGCCAAAAATCGTGCGATTTTTGCCGCTAGCGGCCAAAAACCGCGCGATTTTCGCCGCTACTGGCAAAAAATCGCGAGATTTTCGCCGCTACCGGCCAAAAACCGCGCGATTTTCGCCGCTAGCGGCCAAAAATCGCGCAATTTTCGCAGGTAAATGCCAAAAATCGCGCGATTTTCGCCGCTACCGGCTAAAAACCGCGCGATTATCGCCGCTAGCGGCCAAAAATCGCACGATTTTCGCCGCTACTGGCAAAAAACCGCGCGATTTTTGCCGCTAGCGGCAAAAAATCGACCGATTTTCGCCGCTAGCGGCCAAAAAAGTGGCTATTTTCGCCGCTAGCGGCCAAAATCGGGAAATTTTCGCAACTAGCGGCCAAAAACCATGCGATTTTCGCCGCTACCGGCAAAAAATCGTGCGATATTCGCCGCCACCGGCCAAAAACCGCGCGATTTTCGCCGCTAGCGGCCAAAAATCGCGCAATTTTTGCAGGTAAATGCCAAAAATCGCGCGATTTTTGCCGCTACCACCCAAAAATCGGGCGATTTTCGCCGCTACCGGCCAAAAATCGGGCGATTTTTGCCGCTAGCGGCCAAAAACCGCGCGATTTTCGCCGCTACCGGCCAAAAACCATGCGATTTTCGCCGCTGGCGGGCAAAAATCGTGATTTTCGCCGCTACCGGCCAAAAACCGCGCGATTTTCGCCGCTACAGGCAAAAAATCGCGCGATTTTCGCCGCTACCGGCCAAAAACCGCGCGATTTTCGCCGCTAGCGGCCAAAAATCGCGCAATTTTCGCAGGTAAATGCCAAAAATCGCGCGATTTTCGCCGCATTCAGCCAAAAATCGGCGATTTTCGCCCCTAGCGGCCAAAAATCGGGCAAATTTCGTAGCTAGCAACCAAAAATCGTGCGAATTTTGCCGCTAGCGGCCAAAAATCGTGCGAATTTCGCCGCTAGCGGCCAAAAACCATGCGATTTTAGAAGCTAGCGGGCAAAAATCGCGATTTTCGCCGCTACCGGCCAAAAGTCTGGCTATTTTCGCCTATAGCGGCCAAAAATCGGGCTATTTTCGCCGCTAGCGGCCAAAAATCGGGCGATTTTCGCCGCTACCGGCCAAAAATCGCGCGATTTTCGCCGCTAGCGGCCAAAAACCAGACCGATTTTCGCCGCTAGCGGCCAAAAACCGTGCGATTTTCGCCGCTAGCGGCCAAAAATCGGGCAATTTTCGCCGCTAGCGGCCAAAAATCGCGCGATTTTCGCCGCTAGCGGCCAAAAACCATGCGATTTTAGAAGCTAGCGGGCATAAATCGCGATTTTCGCCGCTACCGGCCAAAAACCGCGCGATTTTCGCCGCTAGCGGCCAAAAACCGCGCGATTTTCGCCGCTACCGGCCAAAAATCGCGCGATTTTCGCCGCTACCGGCCAAAAATCGCGCGATTTTCGCCGCTACCGGCCAAAAAAAAATCGCGCGATTTTCGCCGCTAGCGGCCAAAAATCGCGCAATTTTCGCAGCTAAATGCCAAAAATCGCGCGATTTTCGCCCTTAGCGGCCAAAAATCGGGCAAATTTCGCCGCTAGCAACCAAAAATCGCGCGATTTTTGCCGCTATCGGCCAAAAATCGGCGATTTTCGCCCCTAGCGGCCAAAAATCGTGCGATTTTTGCCGCTAGCGGCCCAAAACCGCGCGATTTTCGCCGCTACCGGCAAAAAATCTGGCTATTTTCGCCTATAGCGGCCAAAAATCGGGCTATTTTAGCCGCTAGCGGCCAAAAATCGGTCGATTTTCGCCGCTACCGGCCAAAAACCGCGCGATTTTTGCCTCTAGCGGGAAAAATTGACCGATTTTCGCCGCTAGCGGCCAAAAAAGTGGCTATTTTCCCCGCTAGCGGCCAAAAATCGGGCAATTTTTGCCACTAGCGGCCAAAAATCGCGCGATTTTCGCCGCTACCGGCCAATAACCGCTCGATTTTCGCCGCTAGCGGCCAAAAACCATGTGATTTTCGCAGCTGGCGGGCAAAAATCGCGATTTTCGCCGCTACCGGCCAAAAACCGCGCGATTTTCGCCGCTACCGGCCAAAAATCGCGCGATTTTCGCCGCTACCGGCCAAAAACCGCGCGATTTTCGCCGCTAGCGGCCAAAAATTGCACAATTTTCGCAGGTAAATGCCAAAAATCGCGCGATTTTCACCGCTAGCGGCCAAAAACCGCACGATTTTCGCCGCTAGCGGCCAAAAATCGGGCAAATTTCGTAGCTAGCGGCCAAAAATCGCGCGATTTTCGCCGCTAGCGGCCAAAAATCGTGCGATTTTCGCCGCTAGCGGCCAAAAATCGCGATTTTCGCCGCTAGCGGGCCAAAAATCGCGATTTTCGCCGCTACCGGCCAAAAATCGCGCGATTTTCGCCGCTAGCGGCCAAAAATCGGGCTATTTTCGCCGCTAGCGGCCAAAAATCGGTCGATTTTCGCCGCTACTGGCCAAAAACCGCGCGATTTTTGCCGCTAGCGGGAAAAAAATCGACCGATTTTCGCCGCTAGTCAAAAAAGTGGCTATTTTCCCCGCTAGCGGCCAAAAATCGGGCAATTTTCGCCGCTAGCGGCAAAAAATCGCGCGATTTTCGCCGCTACCGGCCAAAAATCGCGTCATTTTCGCTGCTAGCGGCCAAAAATCGGCGATTTTCGCGCCTAGCGGCCAAAAATCGGGCAAATTTCGCAGCTAGCAACCAAAAATCGTGCGAATTTCGCCGCTAGCGGCCAAAAATCGGGCGAATTTCGCCGCTACCGGCCAAAAATCGTGCGATTTTTGCCGCTAGCGGCCAAAAACCGCGCGATTTTCGCCGCTACCGGCAAAAAATCGCGAGATTTTCGCCGCTACCGGCCAAAAACCGCGCGATTTTCGCCGCTAGCGGCCAAAAATCGCGCAATTTTCGCAGGTAAATGCCAAAAATCGCGCGATTTTCGCCGCTACCGGCCAAAAACCGCGCCATTATCGCCGCTAGCGGCCAAAAATCGCACGATTTTCGCCGCTACTGGCAAAAAACCGCGCGATTTTTGCCGCTAGCGGCAAAAAATCGACCGATTTTCGCCGCTAGCGGCCAAAAAAGTGGCTATTTTCGCCGCTAGCGGCCAAAAATCGGGAAATTTTCGCAACTAGCGGCCAAAAACCATGCGATTTTCGCCGCTACCGGCAAAAAATCGTGCGATTTTCGCCGCCACCGGCCAAAAACCGCGCGATTTTCGCCGCTAGCGGCCAAAAATCGCGCGATTTTTGCAGCTAAATGCCAAAAATCGCGCGATTTTTGCCGCTACCACCCAAAAATCGGGCGATTTTCGCCGCTACCGGCCAAAAATCGGGCGATTTTCGCCGCTACCGGCCAAAAATCGCGCGATTTTCGCCGCTACCGGCCAAAAACCATGCGATTTTCGCCGCTGGCGGGCAAAAATCGTGATTTTCGCCGCTACCGGCCAAAAACCGCGCGATTTTCGCCGCTACAGGCAAAAAATCGCGCGATTTTCGCCGCTACCGGCCAAAAACCGCGCGATTTTCGCCGCTAGCGGCCAAAAATCGCGCGATTTTCGCA
Organism: Procambarus clarkii; assembly: GCF_020424385.1. Classification (NCBI taxonomy): domain Eukaryota; kingdom Metazoa; phylum Arthropoda; class Malacostraca; order Decapoda; family Cambaridae; genus Procambarus; species Procambarus clarkii. The sequence goes on along the minus strand of NW_025573847.1, from coordinate 71,454 downwards.
GGTAAATGCCAAAAATCGCGCGATTTTCGCCGCTAGCAGCCAAAAATCGGCGATTTTCGCCCTTAGCGGCCAAAAATCGGGCAAATTTCGCAGCTAGCAACCAAAAATCGTGCGAATTTTGCCGCTAGCGGCCAAAAATCGTGCGAATTTCGCCGCTAGCGGCCAAAAACCATGCGATTTTAGCCGCTAGCGGCCAAAAATCGCGATTTTCGCCGCTACCGGCCAAAAGTCTGGCTATTTTCGCCTATAGCGGCCAAAAATCGGGCTATTTTCGCCGCTAGCGGCCAAAAATCGGTCGATTTTCGCCGCTACCGGCCAAAAACCGCGCGATTTTCGCCGCTAGCGGCCAAAAATCGACCGATTTTCGCCGCTAGTCAAAAAAGTGGCTATTTTCCCCGCTAGCGGCCAAAAATCGGGCAATTTTTGCCACTAGCGGCCAAAAATCGCGCGATTTTCGCCGCTACCGGCCAAAAACCATGCGATTTTCGCAGCTGGCGGGCAAAAATCGCGATTTTCGCCGCTACCGGCCAAAAACCGCGCGATTTTCGCCGCTACCGGCCAAAAACCGCGCGATTTTCGCCGCTACCGGCCAAAAATCGCGCGATTTTCGCCGCTACCGGCCAAAAATCGCGCGATTTTCGCCGCTACCGGCCAAAAAACCGCGCGATTTTCGCCGCTAGCGGCCAAAAATCGCGCAATTTTCGCAGCTAAATACCAAAAATCGCGCGATTTTCGCCGCTAGCGGCCAAAAATCGGCGATTTTCGCCGCTAGCGGCCAAAAATCGGGCGATTTTCGCAGCTAGCAACCAAAAATCGTGCGAATTTCGCCGCTAGCGGCCAAAAATCGTGCGAATTTCGCCGCTACCGGCCAAAAATCGTGCGATTTTCGCCGCTACCGGCCAAAAACCGCGCGATTTTCGCCGCTACCGGCCAAAAATCATGCGATTTTAGAAGCTAGCGGGCAAAAATCGCGATTTTCGCCGCTACCGGCCAAAAGTCTGGCTATTTTCGCCTATAGCGGCAATAAATCGGGCTATTTTCGCCGCTAGCGGCCAAAAATCGGTCGATTTTCGCCGCTACCGGCCAAAAACCGCGCGATTTTTGCCTCTAGCGGGAAAAATTGACCGATTTTCGCCGCTAGTCAAAAAAGTGGCTATTTTCCCCGCTAGCGGCCAAAAATCGGGCAATTTTTGCCACTAGCGGCCAAAAACCGCGCGATTTTCGCCGCTACCGGCCAAAATCGCGTCATTTTCGCTGCTAGCGGCCAAAAATCGGCGATTTTCGCGCCTAGCGGCCAAAAATCGGGCAAATTTCGCAGCTAGCAACCAAAAATCGTGCGAATTTTGCCGCTAGCGGCCAAAAATCGTGCGAATTTCGCCGCTACCGGCCAAAAATCGTGCGATTTTTGCCGCTAGCGGCCAAAAACCGCGCGATTTTCGCCGCTACCGGCAAAAAATCGCGCGATTTTCGCCGCTACCGGCCAAAAACCGCGCGATTATCGCCGCTACCTGCCAAAAATCGGGCTATTTTTGCCGCTAGCGGCCAAAAATCGCATGATTTTCGCCGCTACTGGCCAAAAACCGCGCGATTTTTGCCGCTAGCGTTAAAAAATCGACCGATTTTCGCCGCTAGCGGCCAAAAAAGTGGCTATTTTTGCCGCTAGCGGCCAAAAATCGGGAAATTTTCGCCACTAGCGGCCAAAAACCATGCGATTTTCGCCGCTACCGGCAAAAAATCGTGCGATATTCGCCGCCACCGGCCAAAAACCGCGCGATTTTCGCCGCTAGCGGCCAAAAATCGAGCAATTTTTGCAGGTAAATGCCAAAAATCGCGCGATTTTCGCCGCTACCACCCAAAAATCGGCGCGATTTTCGCCGCTACCGGCCAAAAATCGGGCGATTTTCGCCGCTACCGGCCAAAAACCGCGCGATTTTCGCCGCTACCGGCCAAAAACCGCGCGATTTTCGCCGCTGGCGGCCAAAAATCGTGATTTTCGCCGCTACCGGCCAAAAACCGCGCGATTTTCGCCGCTACAGGCAAAAAATCGCGCGATTTTCGCCGCTACCGGCCAAAAACCGCGCGATTTTCGCCGCTAGCGGCCAAAAATCGCGCAATTTTCGCAGGTAAATGCCAAAAATCGCGCGATTTTCGCCGCTAGCAGCCAAAAATCGGCGATTTTCGCCCTAGCGGCCAAAAATCGGGCAAATTTCGTAGCTAGCAACCAAAAATCGTGCGAATTTTGCCGCTAGCGGCCAAAAATCGTGCGAATTTCGCCGCTAGCGGCCAAAAACCATGCGATTTTAGAAGCTAGCGGGCAAAAATCGCGATTTTCGCCGCTACCGGCCAAAAGTCTGGCTATTTTCGCCTATAGCGGCCAAAAATCGGGCTATTTTCGCCGCTAGCGGCCAAAAATCGGTCGATTTTCGCCGCTACCGGCCAAAAACCGCGCGATTTTTGCCTCTAGCGGGAAAAATTGACCGATTTTCGCCGCTAGTCCAAAAAGTGGCTATTTTCCCCGCTAGCGGCCAAAAATCGGGCAATTTTTGCCACTAGCGGCCAAAAATCGCGCGATTTTCGCCGCTACCGGCCAAAAACCGCTCGATTTTCGCCGCTAGCGGCCAAAAACCATGTGATTTTCGCAGCTGGCGGGCAAAAATCGCGATTTTCGCCGCTACCGGCCAAAAATCGCGCGATTTTCGCCGCTAGCGGCCAAAAACCGCGCGATTTTCGCCGCTAGCGGCCAAAAATCGCGCGATTTTCGCCGCTACCGGCCAAAAATCGCGCGATTTTCGCCGCTAGCGGCCAAAAATCGGGCGATTTTCGCCGCTACCGGCCAAAAATCGCGCGATTTTCGCCGCTACCGGCCAAAAACCGCGCGATTTTCGCCGCTAGCGGGAAAAATCGACCGATTTTCGCCGCTAGCGGCCAAAAAGTGGCTATTTTCGCCGCTAGCGGCCAAAAATCGGGCAATTTTTGCCACTAGCGGCCAAAAATCGCGCGATTTTCGCCGCTACCGGCCAAAAATCGCGTCATTTTCGCTGCTAGCGGCCAAAAATCGGCGATTTTCGCGCCTAGCGGCCAAAAATCGGGCAAATTTCGCAGCTAGCAACCAAAAATCGTGCGAATTTCGCCGCTAGCGGCCAAAAATCGTGCGAATTTCGCCGCTACCGGCCAAAAATCGTGCGATTTTTGCCGCTAGCGGCCAAAAACCGCGCGATTTTCGCCGCTACCGGCCAAAAATCATGCGATTTTAGCCGCTAGCGGGCAAAAATCGCGCGATTTTCGCCGCTACCGGCCAAAAATCTGGCGATTTTCGCCTATAGCGGCCAAAAATCGGGCTATTTTCGCCGCTAGCGGCCAAAAATCGGTCGATTTTCGCCGCTACCGGCCAAAAACCGCGCGATTTTTGCCTCTAGCGGGAAAAATTGACCGATTTTCGCCGCTAGTCAAAAAAGTGGCTATTTTCCCCGCTAGCGGCCAAAAATCGGGCAATTTTTGCCACTAGCGGCCAAAAACCGCGCGATTTTCGCCGCTACGGGCCAAAAATCGCGTCATTTTCGCCGCTAGCGGCCAAAAATCGGCGATTTTCGCCGCTAGCGGCCAAAAATCGGGCAATTTTCGCCGCTAGCGGCCAAAAATCGTGCGATTTTCGCCGCTAGCGGCCAAAAATCGTGCGATTTTCGCCGCTACCGGCCAAAAATCGTGCGATTTTTGCCGCTAGCGGCCAAAAACCGCGCGATTTTCGCCGCTACCGGCCAAAAATCGCGAGATTTTCGCCGCTACCGGCCAAAAATCGCGCGATTTTCGCCGCTAGCGGCCAAAAACCGCGCGATTTTCGCCGCTAGCGGCCAAAAATCGCACAATTTTCGCCGCTACTGGCCAAAAACCGCGCGATTTTCGCCGCTAGCGGCCAAAAATCGACCGATTTTCGCCGCTAGCGGCCAAAAAAGTGGCTATTTTCGCCGCTAGCGGCCAAAAATCGGGCGATTTTCGCAACTAGCGGCCAAAAACCATGCGATTTTCGCCGCTACCGGCAAAAAATCGTGCGATTTTCGCCGCTACCGGCCAAAAACCGCGCGATTTTCGCCGCTAGCGGCCAAAAATCGCGCGATTTTCGCAGCTAAATGCCAAAAATCGCGCGATTTTCGCCGCTACCGGCCAAAAATCGCGCGATTTTCGCCGCTACTGGCCAAAAATCGGGCGATTTTCGCCGCTACCGGCCAAAAATCGCGCGATTTTCGCCGCTACCGGCCAAAAATCGTGCGATTTTCGCCGCTAGCGGCCAAAAATCGCACGATTTTCGCCGCTACCGGCCAAAAACCGCGCGATTTTCGCCGCTAGCGGCCAAAAATCGCGCGATTTTCGCCGCTACCGGCCAAAAATCGCGCTATTTTCGCCGCTAGCGGCCAAAAATCGGCGATTTTCGCCCTTAGCGGCCAAAAATCGGGCAAATTTCGCAGCTAGCAACCAAAAATCGTGCGAATTTTGCCGCTAGCGGCCAAAAATCGTGCGAATTTCGCCGCTAGCGGCCAAAAACCATGCGATTTTCGCCGCTAGCGGCCAAAAATCGCGATTTTTCGCCGCTACCGGCCAAAAATCTGGCTATTTTCGCCTATAGCGGCCAAAAATCGGGCTATTTTCGCCGCTAGCGGCCAAAAATCGGTCGATTTTCGCCGCTACCGGCCAAAAACCGCGCGATTTTTGCCTCTAGCGGGAAAAATTGACCGATTTTCGCCGCTAGCGGCCAAAAAAGTGGCTATTTTCCCCGCTAGCGGCCAAAAATCGGGCAATTTTTGCCACTAGCGGCCAAAAATCGCGCGATTTTCGCCGCTACCGGCCAATAACCGCTCGATTTTCGCCGCTAGCGGCCAAAAACCATGTGATTTTCGCAGCTGGCGGGCAAAAATCGCGATTTTCGCCGCTACCGGCCAAAAACCGCGCGATTTTCGCCGCTAGCGGCCAAAAACCGCGCGATTTTCGCCGCTACCTGCCAAAAATCGCGCGATTTTCGCCGCTACCGGCCAAAAATCGCGCGATTTTCGCCGCTAGCGGCCAAAAATCGGGCTATTTTCGCCGCTAGCGGCCAAAAATCGGTCGATTTTCGCCGCTACCGGCCAAAAACCGCGCGATTTTTGCCGCTAGCGGCCAAAAATCGACCGATTTTCGCCGCTAGTCAAAAAAGTGCTATTTTCCCCGCTAGCGGCCAAAAATCGGGCAATTTTTGCCGCTAGCGGCCAAAAACCGCGCGATTTTCGCCGCTACCGGCAAAAAATCGCGTCATTTTCGCTGCTAGCGGCCAAAAATCGGCGATTTTCGCGCCTAGCGGCCAAAAATCGGGCAAATTTCGCAGCTAGCAACCAAAAATCGTGCGAATTTCGCCGCTAGCGGCCAAAAATCGTGCGAATTTCGCCGCTACCGGCCAAAAATCGTGCAATTTTTGCCGCTAGCGGCCAAAAACCGCGCGATTTTCGCCACTACCGGCAAAAAATCGCGAGATATTCGCCGCTAGCGGCCAAAAACCGCGCGATTTTCGCCGCTAGCGGCCAAAAATCGCGCAATTTTCGCAGGTAAATGCCAAAAATCGCACGATTTTCGCCGCTACCGGCTAAAAACCGCGCGATTATCGCCGCTAGCGGCCAAAAATCGCACGATTTTCGCCGCAACTGGCAAAAAACCGTGCCATTTTTGCCGCTAGCGGCAAAAAATCGACCGATTTTCGCCGCTAGCGGCCAAAAAAGTGGCTATTTTCGCCGCTAGCGGCCAAAAATCGGGAAATTTTCGCAACTAGCGGCCAAAAACCATGCGATTTTCGCCGCTACCGGCAAAAAATCGTGCGATATTCGCCGCCACCGGCCAAAAACCGCGCGATTTTCGCCGCTACCGGCCAAAAATCGGGCGATTTTCGCCGCTACCGGCCAAAAATCGGGGGCCGCTATTTTCGCCGCTACCGGCCAAAAACCGCGCGATTTTCGCCGCTACCGGCCAAAAACCATGCGATTTTCGCCGCTGGCGGGCAAAAATCGTGATTTTCGCCGCTACCGGCCAAAAACCGCGCGATTTTCGCCGCTACCGGCAAAAAATCGCGCGATTTTCGCCGCTACCGGCCAAAAACCGCGCGATTTTCGCCGCTAGCGGCCAAAAATCGCGCAATTTTCGCAGGTAAATGCCAAAAATCGCGCGATTTTCGCCGCTAGCAGCCAAAAATCGGCGATTTTCGCCCTTAGCGGCCAAAAATCGGGCAAATTTCGTAGCTAGCAACCAAAAATCGTGCGAATTTTGCCGCTAGCGGCCAAAAATCGTGCGAATTTCGCCGCTAGCGGCCAAAAACCATGCGATTTTAGAAGCTAGCGGGCAAAAATCGCGATTTTCGCCGCTACCGGCCAAAAGTCTGGCTATTTTCGCCTATAGCGGCCAAAAATCGGGCTATTTTCGCCGCTAGCGGCCAAAAATCGGTCGATTTTCGCCGCTACCGGCCAAAAACCGCGCGATTTTTGCCTCTAGCGGGAAAAATTGACCGATTTTCGCCGCTAGTCAAAAAAGTGGCTATTTTCCCCGCTAGCGGCCAAAAATCGGGCAATTTTTGCCACTAGCGGCCAAAAATCGCGCGATTTTCGCCGCTACCGGCCAATAACCGCTCGATTTTCGCCGCTAGCGGCCAAAAACCATGTGATTTTCGCAGCTGGCGGGCAAAAATCGCGATTTTCGCCGCTACCGGCCAAAAACCGCGCGATTTTCGCCGCTAGCGGCCAAAAACCGCGCGATTTTCGCCGCTACCGGCCAAAAATCGCGCGATTTTCGCCGCTACCGGCCAAAAACCGCGCGATTTTCGCCGCTAGCGGCCAAAAATCGGGCGATTTTCGCCGCTAGCGGCCAAAAATCGGTCGATTTTTGCCGCTACCGGCCAAAAACCGCGCGATTTTTGCCTCTAGCGGGAAAAATTGACCGATTTTCGCCGCTAGTCAAAAAAGTGGCTATTTTCGCCGCTAGCGGCCAAAAATCGGGCAATTTTTGCCACTAGCGGCCAAAAACCGCGCGATTTTCGCCGCTACCGGCCAAAAATCGCGTCGATTTTCGCCGCTAGCGGCCAAAAATCGGCGATTTTCGCGCCTAGCGGCCAAAAATCGGGCAAATTTCGCAGCTAGCAACCAAAAATCGTGCGAATTTCGCCGCTAGCGGCCAAAAATCGTGCGAATTTCGCCGCTACCGGCCAAAAATCGTGCGATTTTTGCCGCTAGCGGCCAAAAACCGCGCGATTTTCGCCGCTACCGGCCAAAAATCATGCGATTTTAGAAGCTAGCGGGCAAAAATCGCGATTTTCGCCGCTACCGGCCAAAAGTCTGGCTATTTTCGCCTATAGCGGCAAAAAATCGGGCTATTTTCGCCGCTAGCGGCCAAAAATCGGTCGATTTTCGCCGCTACCGGCCAAAAACCGCGCGATTTTTGCCTCTAGCGGGAAAAATTGACGATTTTCGCCGCTAGTCAAAAAAGTGGCTATTTTCCCCGCTAGCGGCCAAAAATCGGGCAATTTTTGCCACTAGCGGCCAAAAACCGCGCGATTTTCGCCGCTACCGGCAAAAAATCGCGTCATTTTCGCTGCTAGCGGCCAAAAATCGGCGATTTTCGCGCCTAGCGGCCAAAAATCGGGCAAATTTCGCAGCTAGCAACCAAAAATCGTGCGAATTTCGCCGCTAGCGGCCAAAAATCGTGCGAATTTCGACGCTACCGGCCAAAAATCGTGCGATTTTTGCCGCTAGCGGCCAAAAACCGCGCGATTTTCGCCGCTACCGGCAAAAAATCGCGAGATTTTCGCCGCTACCGGCCAAAAATCGGGCGATTTTCGCCGCTAGCGGCCAAAAACCGCGCGATTTTCGCCGCTAGCGGCCAAAAATCGCACTATTTTCGCCGCTACTGGCAAAAAACCGCGCGATTTTTGCCGCTAGCGGCAAAAAATCGACCGATTTTCGCCGCTAGCGGCCAAAAAAGTGGCTATTTTCGCCGCTAGCGGCCAAAAATCGGGAAATTTTCGCAACTAGCGGCCAAAAACCATGCGATTTTCGCCGCTACCGGCAAAAAATCGTGCGATATTCGCCGCCACCGGCCAAAAACCGCGCGATTTTCGCCGCTAGCGGCCAAAAATCGCGCAATTTTTGCAGGTAAATGCCAAAAATCGCGCGATTTTTGCCGCTACCACCCAAAAATCGCGCGATTTTCGCCGCTACCGGCCAAAAATCGGGCGATTTTCGCCGCTACCGGCCAAAAACCGCGCGATTTTCGCCGCTACCGGCCAAAAACCATGCGATTTTCGCCGCTGGCGGGCAAAAATCGTGATTTTCGCCGCTACCGGCCAAAAACCGCGCGATTTTCGCCGCTAGCGGCCAAAAATCGCGCAATTTTCGCAGGTAAATGCCAAAAATCGCGCTATTTTCGCCGCTAGCAGCCAAAAATCGGCGATTTTCGCCCTTAGCGGCCAAAAATCGGGCAAATTTCGTAGCTAGCAACCAAAAATCGTGCGAATTTTGCCGCTAGCGGCCAAAAATCGTGCGAATTTCGCCGCTAGCGGCCAAAAACCATGCGATTTTAGAAGCTAGCGGGCAAAAATCGCGATTTTCGCCGCTACCGGCCAAAAATCTGGCTATTTTCGCCTATAGCGGCCAAAAATCGGGCTATTTTCGCCGCTAGCGGCCAAAAATCGGTCGATTTTCGCCGCTACCGGCCAAAAACCGCGCGATTTTTGCCTCTAGCGGGAAAAATTGACCGATTTTCGCCGCTAGTCAAAAAAGTGGCTATTTTCCCCGCTAGCGGCCAAAAATCGGGCAATTTTTGCCACTAGCGGCCAAAAATCGCGCGATTTTCGCCGCTACCGGCCAAAAACCGCTCGATTTTCGCCGCTAGCGGCCAAAAACCATGTGATTTTCGCAGCTGGCGGGCAAAAAAACGCGATTTTCGCCGCTACCGGCCAAAAACCGCGCGATTTTCGCCGCTAGCGGCCAAAAACCGCGCGATTTTCGCCGCTACCGGCCAAAAATCGCGCGATTTTCGCCGCTACCGGCCAAAAATCGACCGATTTTCGCCTATAGCGGCCAAAAATCGGGCTATTTTCGCCGCTAGCGGCCAAAAATCGGTCGATTTTCGCCCCTAGCGGCCAAAAACCGCGCGATTTTTGCCTCTAGCGGGAAAAATTGACCGATTTTCGCCGCTAGTCAAAAAAGTGGCTATTTTCCCCGCTAGCGGCCAAAAATCGGGCAATTTTTGCCACTAGCGGCCAAAAACCGACCGATTTTCGCCGATAGCGGCCAAAAATCGGGCCATTTTCGCTGCTAGCGGCCAAAAATCGGCGATTTTCGCGCCTAGCGGCCAAAAATCGGGCAAATTTCGCAGCTAGCAACCAAAAATCTTGCGAATTTCGCCGCTAGCGGCCAAAAATCGTGCGAATTTCGCCGCTACCGGCCAAAAATCGTGCGATTTTTGCCGCTAGCGGCCAAAAACCGCGCGATTTTCGCCGCTACCGGCAAAAAATCGCGAGATTTTCGCCGCTACCGGCCAAAAACCGCGCGATTTTCGCCGCTAGCGGCCAAAAATCGCGCAATTTTCGCAGGTAAATGCCAAAAATCGCACGATTTTCGCCGCTACCTGCCAAAAATCGGGCTATTTTTGCCGCTAGCGGCCAAAAATCGCACGATTTTCGCCGCTACCGGCCAAAAACCTTGCCATTTTTGCCGCTAGCGGCAAAAAATCGACCGATTTTCGCCGCTAGCGGCCAAAAAAGTGGCTATTTTCGCCGCTAGCGGCCAAAAATCGGGAAATTTTCGCAACTAGCGGCCAAAAACCATGCGATTTTCGCCGCTACCGGCAAAAAATCGTGCGATATTCGCCGCCACCGGCCAAAAACCGCGCGATTTTCGCCGCTAGCGGCCAAAAATCGCGCAATTTTTGCAGGTAAATGCCAAAAATCGCGCGATTTTCGCCGCTACCACCCAAAAATCGGGCGATTTTCGCCGCTACCGGCCAAAAATCGGGCGATTTTCGCCGCTACCGGCCAAAAACCGCGCGATTTTCGCCGCTAGCGGCCAAAAACCATGCGATTTTCGCCGCTGGCGGCAAAAAAAAACCGTGCGATTTTCGCCGCTACCGGCCAAAAACCGCGCGATTTTCGCCGCTAGCGGCCAAAAATCGCGCAATTTTCGCAGGTAAATGCCAAAAATCGCGCTATTTTCGCCGCTAGCAGCCAAAAATCGGCGATTTTCGCCCTTAGCGGCCAAAAATCGGGCAAATTTCGTAGCTAGCAACCAAAAATCGTGCGAATTTTGCCGCTAGCGGCCAAAAATCGTGCGAATTTCGCCGCTAGCGGCCAAAAACCATGCGATTTTAGAAGCTAGCGGGCAAAAATCGCGATTTTCGCCGCTACCGGCCAAAAGTCTGGCTATTTTCGCCTATAGCGGCCAAAAATCGGGCTATTTTCGCCGCTAGCGGCCAAAAATCGGTCGATTTTCGCCGCTACCGGCCAAAAACCGCGCGATTTTTGCCTCTAGCGGGAAAAATTGACCGATTTTCGCCGCTAGTCAAAAAAGTGGCTATTTTCCCCGCTAGCGGCCAAAAATCGGGCAATTTTTGCCACTAGCGGCCAAAAATCGCGCGATTTTCGCCGCTACCGGCCAAAAACCGCTCGATTTTCGCCGCTAGCGGCCAAAAATCGGGTGATTTTCGCAGCTGGCGGGCAAAAATCGCGATTTTCGCCGCTACCGGCCAAAAACCGCGCGATTTTCGCCGCTAGCGGCCAAAAACCGCGCGATTTTCGCCGCTACCGGCCAAAAATCGCGCGATTTTCGCCGCTACCGGCCAAAAATCGCGCGATTTTCGCCGCTATAGCGGCCAAAAATCGGGCTATTTTCGCCGCTAGCGGCCAAAAATCGGTCGATTTTTGCCGCTACCGGCCAAAAACCGCGCGATTTTTGCCTCTAGCGGGAAAAATTGACCGATTTTCGCCGCTAGTCAAAAAAGTGGCTATTTTCCCCGCTAGCGGCCAAAAATCGGGCAATTTTTGCCACTAGCGGCCAAAAACCGCGCGATTTTCGCCGCTACCGGCAAAAAATCGCGTCATTTTCGCTGCTAGCGGCCAAAAATCGGCGATTTTCGCGCCTAGCGGCCAAAAATCGGGCAAATTTCGCAGCTAGCAACCAAAAATCGTGCGAATTTCGCCGCTAGCGGCCAAAAATCGTGCGAATTTCGCCGCTACCGGCCAAAAATCGTGCGATTTTTGCCGCTAGCGGCCAAAAACCGAGCGATTTTCGCCGCTACTGGCAAAAAATCGCGAGATTTTCGCCGCTACCGGCCAAAAACCGCGCGATTTTCGCCGCTAGCGGCCAAAAATCGCGCAATTTTCGCAGGTAAATGCCAAAAATCGCACGATTTTCGCCGCTACCGGCTAAAAACCGCGCGATTATCGCCGCTAGCGGCCAAAAATCGCACTATTTTCGCCGCTACTGGCAAAAAACCGCGCGATTTTTGCCGCTAGCGGCAAAAAATCGACCGATTTTCGCCGCTAGCGGCCAAAAAAGTGGCTATTTTCGCCGCTAGCGGCCAAAATCGGGAAATTTTCGCAACTAGCGGCCAAAAACCATGCGATTTTCGCCGCTACCGGCAAAAAATCGTGCGATATTCGCCGCTACCGGCCAAAAACCGCGCGATTTTCGCCGCTAGCGGCCAAAAATCGCGCAATTTTTGCAGGTAAATGCCAAAAATCGCGCGATTTTCGCCGCTACCGGCCAAAAATCGGGCGATTTTCGCCGCTACCGGCCAAAAATCGGCGATTTTCGCCGCTACCGGCCAAAAACCGCGCGATTTTCGCCGCTACCGGCCAAAAACCATGCGATTTTCGCCGCTGGCGGGCAAAAATCGTGATTTTCGCCGCTACCGGCCAAAAACCGCGCGATTTTCGCCGCTACGGCAAAAAATCGCGCGATTTTCGCCGCTACCGGCCAAAAACCGCGATTTTCGCCGCTAGCGGCCAAAAATCGCGATTTTCGCCGCTACCGGCCAAAAACCGCGCGATTTTCGCCGCTAGCGGCCAAAAATCGCGCAATTTTCGCCGCTAAATGCCAAAAATCGCGCGATTTTCGCCGCTAGCAGCCAAAAATCGGCGATTTTCGCCCTTAGCGGCCAAAAATCGGGCAAATTTCGTAGCTAGCAACCAAAAATAGTGCGAATTTTGCCGCTAGCGGCCAAAAATCGTGCGAATTTCGCCGCTAGCGGCCAAAAACCATGCGATTTTAGAAGCTAGCGGGCATAAATCGCGATTTTCGCCGCTACCGGCCAAAAGTCTGGCTATTTTCGCCTATAGCGGCCAAAAATCGGGCTATTTTCGCCGCTAGCGGCCAAAAATCGGTCGATTTTCGCCGCTACCGGCCAAAAACCGCGCGATTTTTGCCTCTAGCGGGAAAAATTGACCGATTTTCGCCGCTAGTCAAAAAAGTGGCTATTTTCCCCGCTAGCGGCCAAAAATCGGGCAATTTTTGCCACTAGCGGCCAAAAATCGCGCGATTTTCGCCGCTACCGGCCAATAACCGCTCGATTTTCGCCGCTAGCGGCCAAAAACCATGTGATTTTCGCAGCTGGCGGGCAAAAATCGCGATTTTCGCCGCTACCGGCCAAAAACCGCGCGATTTTCGCCGCTAGCGGCCAAAAACCGCGCGATTTTCGCCGCTACCGGCCAAAAATCGCGCGATTTTCGCCGCTACCGGCCAAAAATCGACCGATTTTCGCCTATAGCGGCCAAAAATCGGGCTATTTTCCCCGCTAGCGGCCAAAAATCGGTCGATTTTTGCCGCTACCGGCCAAAAACCGCGCGATTTTTGCCTCTAGCGGGAAAAATTGACCGATTTTCGCCGCTAGTCAAAAAAGTGGCTATTTTCCCCGCTAGCGGCCAAAAATCGGGCAATTTTTGCCACTAGCGGCCAAAAACCGCGCGATTTTCGCCGCTACCGGCAAAAAATCGCGTCATTTTCGCTGCTAGCGGCCAAAAATCGGCGATTTTCGCGCCTAGCGGCCAAAAATCGGGCAAATTTCGCAGCTAGCAACCAAAAATCGTGCGAATTTCGCCGCTAGCGGCCAAAAATCGTGCGAATTTCGCCGCTACCGGCCAAAAATCGTGCGATTTTTGCCGCTAGCGGCCAAAAACCGCGCGATTTTCGCCGCTACCGGCAAAAAATCGCGAGATTTTCGCCGCTACCGGCCAAAAACCGCGCGATTTTCGCCGCTAGCGGCCAAAAACCGCGCGATTATCGCCGCTAGCGGCCAAAAATCGCACTATTTTCGCCGCTACTGGCAAAAAACCGCGCGATTTTTGCCGCTAGCGGCAAAAAATCGACCGATTTTCGCCGCTAGCGGCCAAAAAAGTGGCTATTTTCGCCGCTAGCGGCCAAAAATCGGGAAATTTTCGCAACTAGCGGCCAAAAACCATGCGATTTTCGCCGCTACCGGCAAAAAATCGTGCGATATTCGCCGCCACCGGCCAAAAACCGCGCGATTTTCGCCGCTAGCGGCCAAAAATCGCGCAATTTTTGCAGGTAAATGCCAAAAATCGCGCGATTTTTGCCGCTACCACCCAAAAATCGGGCGATTTTCGCCGCTACCGGCCAAAAATCGGGCGGTTTTCGCCGCTACCGGCCAAAAATCGGGCGATTTTTGCCGCTAGCGGCCAAAAATCGGTCGATTTTCGCCGCTACCGGCCAAAAACCGCGCGATTTTCGCCGCTACCGGCCAAAAACCATGCGATTTTCGCCGCTGGCGGGCAAAAATCGTGATTTTCGCCGCTACCGGCCAAAAACCGCGCGATTTTCGCCGCTACAGGCAAAAAATCGCGCGATTTTCGCCGCTACCGGCCAAAAACCGCGCGATTTTCGCCGCTAGCGGCCAAAAATCGCGCAATTTTCGCAGGTAAATGCAAAAAATCGCGCGATTTTCGCCGCTAGCAGCCAAAAATCGGCGATTTTCGCCCTTAGCGGCCAAAAATCGGGCAAATTTCGTAGCTAGCAACCAAAAATCGTGCGAATTTTGCCGCTAGCGGCCAAAAATCGTGCGAATTTCGCCGCTAGCGGCCAAAAACCATGCGATTTTAGAAGCTAGCGGGCAAAAATCGCGATTTTCGCCGCTACCGGCCAAAAGTCTGGCTATTTTCGCCTATAGCGGCCAAAAATCGGGCTATTTTCGCCGCTAGCGGCCAAAAATCGGTCGATTTTCGCCGCTACCGGCCAAAAACCGCGCGATTTTTGCCTCTAGCGGGAAAAATTGACCGATTTTCGCCGCTAGTCAAAAAAGTGGCTATTTTCCCCGCTAGCGGCCAAAAATCGGGCAATTTTTGCCACTAGCGGCCAAAAACCGCGCGATTTTCGCCGCTACCGGCAAAAAATCGCGTCATTTTCGCTGCTAGCGGCCAAAAATCGGCGATTTTCGCGCCTAGCGGCCAAAAATCGGGCAAATTTCGCAGCTAGCAACCAAAAATCGTGCGAATTTCGCCGCTAGCGGCCAAAAATCGTGCGAATTTCGCCGCTACCGGCCAAAAATCGTGCGATTTTTGCCGCTAGCGGCCAAAAACCGAGCGATTTTCGCCGCTACTGGCAAAAAATCGCGAGATTTTCGCCGCTACCGGCCAAAAACCGCGCGATTTTCGCCGCTAGCGGCCAAAAATCGCGCAATTTTCGCAGGTAAATGCCAAAAATCGCACGATTTTCGCCGCTACCGGCTAAAAACCGCGCGATTATCGCCGCTAGCGGCCAAAAATCGCACTATTTTCGCCGCTACTGGCAAAAAACCGCGCGATTTTTGCCGCTAGCGGCAAAAAATCGACCGATTTTCGCCGCTAGCGGCCAAAAAAGTGGCTATTTTCGCCGCTAGCGGCCAAAATTCGGGAAATTTTCGCAACTAGCGGCCAAAAACCATGCGATTTTCGCCGCTACCGGCAAAAAATCGTGCGATATTCGCCGCCACCGGCCAAAAACCGCGCGATTTTCGCCGCTAGCGGCCAAAAATCGCGCAATTTTTGCAGGTAAATGCCAAAAATCGCGCGATTTTTGCCGCTACCACCCAAAAATCGGGCGATTTTCGCCGCTACCGGCCAAAAATCGGGGGGTTTTCGCCGCTACCGGCCAAAAACCGCGCGATTTTCGCCGCTACCGGCCAAAAACCATGCGATTTTCGCCGCTGGCGGGCAAAAATCGTGATTTTCGCCGCTACCGGCCAAAAACCGCGCGATTTTCGCCGCTACAGGCAAAAAATCGCGCGATTTTCGCCGCTACCGGCCAAAAACCGCGCGATTTTCGCCGCTAGCGGCCAAAAATCGCGCAATTTTCGCAGGTAAATGCCAAAAATCGCGCTATTTTCGCCGCTAGCAGCCAAAAATCGGCGATTTTCGCCCTTAGCGGCCAAAAATCGGGCAAATTTCGTAGCTAGCAACCAAAAATCGTGCGAATTTTGCCGCTAGCGGCCAAAAATCGTGCGAATTTCGCCGCTAGCGGCCAAAAACCATGCGATTTTAGAAGCTAGCGGGCATAAATCGCGATTTTCGCCGCTACCGGCCAAAAGTCTGGCTATTTTCGCCTATAGCGGCCAAAAATCGGGCTATTTTCGCCGCTAGCGGCCAAAAATCGGTCGATTTTCGCCGCTACCGGCCAAAAACCGCGCGATTTTTGCCTCTAGCGGGAAAAATTGACCGATTTTCGCCGCTAGTCAAAAAAGTGGCTATTTTCCCCGCTAGCGGCCAAAAATCGGGCAATTTTTGCCACTAGCGGCCAAAAATCGCGCGATTTTCGCCGCTACCGGCCAAAAACCATGTGATTTTCGCAGCTGGCGGGCAAAAATCGCGATTTTCGCCGCTACCGGCCAAAAACCGCGCGATTTTCGCCGCTAGCGGCCAAAAACCGCGCGATTTTCGCCGCTACCGGCCAAAAATCGCGCGATTTTCGCCGCTACCGGCCAAAAATTGCGCGATTTTCGCCGCTACCAGCCAAAAAACCGCGCGATTTTCGCCGCTAGCGGCCAAAAATCGCGCAATTTTCGCAGGTAAATACCAAAAATCGCGCGATTTTCGCCGCTAGCGGCCAAAAATCGGCGATTTTCGCCCCTAGCGGCCAAAAATCGGGCAAATTTCGCAGCTAGCAACCAAAAATCGTGCGAATTTCGCCGCTAGCGGCCAAAAATCGTGCGAATTTCGCCGCTACCGGCCAAAAATCGTGCGATTTTTGCCGCTAGCGGCCAAAAACCGCGCGATTTTCGCCGCTACCGGCCAAAAATCATGCGATTTTAGAAGCTAGCGGGCAAAAATCGCGATTTTCGCCGCTACCGGCCAAAAGTCTGGCTATTTTCGCCTATAGCGGCAAAAAATCGGGCTATTTTCGCCGCTAGCGGCCAAAAATCGGTCGATTTTCGCCGCTACCGGCCAAAAACCGCGCGATTTTTGCCTCTAGCGGGAAAAATTGACCGATTTTCGCCGCTAGTCAAAAAAGTGGCTATTTTCCCCGCTAGCGGCCAAAAATCGGGCAATTTTTGCCACTAGCGGCCAAAAACCGCGCGATTTTCGCCGCTACCGGCAAAAAATCGCGTCATTTTCGCTGCTAGCGGCCAAAAATCGGCGATTTTCGCGCCTAGCGGCCAAAAATCGGGCAAATTTCGCAGCTAGCAACCAAAAATCGTGCGAATTTCGCCGCTAGCGGCCAAAAATCGTGCGAATTTCGCCGCTACCGGCCAAAAATCGTGCGATTTTTGCCGCTAGCGGCCAAAAACCGCGCGATTTTCGCCGCTACCGGCCAAAAACCGCGCGATTTTCGCCGCTAGCGGCCAAAAATCGCGCAATTTTCGCAGGTAAATGCCAAAAATCGCACGATTTTCGCCGCTACCGGCTAAAAACCGCGCGATTATCGCCGCTAGCGGCCAAAAATCGGGCTATTTTCGCCGCTAGCGGCCAAAAATCGGTCGATTTTCGCCGCTACCGGCCAAAAACCGCGCGATTTTTGCCTCTAGCGGCAAAAATTGACCGATTTTCGCCGCTAGTCAAAAAAGTGGCTATTTTCGCCGCTAGCGGCCAAAAATCGGGCAATTTTTGCCACTAGCGGCCAAAAATCGCGCGATTTTCGCCGCTACCGGCCAAAAACCGCTCGATTTTCGCCGCTAGCGGCCAAAAACCATGTGATTTTCGCAGCTGGCGGGCAAAAATCGCGATTTTCGCCGCTACCGGCCAAAAACCGCGCGATTTTCGCCGCTAGCGGCCAAAAACCGCGCGATTTTCGCCGCTACCGGCCAAAAATCGCGCGATTTTCGCCGCTACCGGCCAAAAATCGACCGATTTTCGCCTATAGCGGCCAAAAATCGGGCTATTTTCCCCGCTAGCGGCCAAAAATCGGTCGATTTTTGCCGCTACCGGCCAAAAACCGCGCGATTTTTGCCTCTAGCGGGAAAAATTGACCGATTTTCGCCGCTAGTCAAAAAAGTGGCTATTTTCCCCGCTAGCGGCCAAAAATCGGGCAATTTTTGCCACTAGCGGCCAAAAACCGCGCGATTTTCGCCGCTACCGGCAAAAAATCGCGTCATTTTCGCTGCTAGCGGCCAAAAATCGGCGATTTTCGCGCCTAGCGGCCAAAAATCGGGCAAATTTCGCAGCTAGCAACCAAAAATCGTGCGAATTTCGCCGCTAGCGGCCAAAAATCGTGCGAATTTCGACGCTACCGGCCAAAAATCGTGCGATTTTTGCCGCTAGCGGCCAAAAACCGCGCGATTTTCGCCGCTACCGGCAAAAAATCGCGAGATTTTCGCCGCTACCGGCCAAAAACCGCGCGATTTTCGCCGCTAGCGGCCAAAAACCGCACGATTATCGCCGCTAGCGGCCAAAAATCGCACTATTTTCGCCGCTACTGGCAAAAAACCGCGCGATTTTTGCCGCTAGCGGCAAAAAATCGACCGATTTTCGCCGCTAGCGGCCAAAAAAGTGGCTATTTTCGCCGCTAGCGGCCAAAAATCGGGAAATTTTCGCAACTAGCGGCCAAAAACCATGCGATTTTCGCCGCTACCGGCAAAAAATCGTGCGATATTCGCCGCCACCGGCCAAAAACCGCGCGATTTTCGCCGCTAGCGGCCAAAAATCGCGCAATTTTTGCAGGTAAATGCCAAAAATCGCGCGATTTTTGCCGCTACCACCCAAAAATCGGGCGATTTTCGCCGCTACCGGCCAAAAATCAGGCGGTTTTCGCCGCTACCGGCCAAAAATCGGGCGATTTTTGCCGCTAGCGGCCAAAAATCGGTCGATTTTCGCCGCTACCGGCCAAAAACCGCGCGATTTTCGCCGCTACCGGCCAAAAACCATGCGATTTTCGCCGCTGGCGGCCAAAAATCGTGATTTTCGCCGCTACCGGCCAAAAACCGCGCGATTTTCGCCGCTACAGGCAAAAAATCGCGCGATTTTCGCCGCTACCGGCCAAAAACCGCGCGATTTTCGCCGCTACCGGCCAAAAACCGCGCGATTTTTGCCTCTAGCGGGAAAATTGACCGATTTTCGCCGCTAGTCAAAAAAGTGGCTATTTTCCCCGCTAGCGGCCAAAAATCGGGCAATTTTTGCCACTAGCGGCCAAAAACCGCGCGATTTTCGCCGCTACCGGCAAAAAATCGCGTCATTTTCGCTGCTAGCGGCCAAAAATCGGCGATTTTCGCGCCTAGCGGCCAAAAATCGGGCAAATTTCGCAGCTAGCAACCAAAAATCGTGCGAATTTCGCCGCTAGCGGCCAAAAATCGTGCGAATTTCGCCGCTACCGGCCAAAAATCGTGCGATTTTTGCCGCTAGCGGCCAAAAACCGCGCGATTTTCGCCGCTACCGGCCAAAAACCGCGCGATTTTCGCCGCTAGCGGCCAAAAATCGCGCAATTTTCGCAGGTAAATGCCAAAAATCGCACGATTTTCGCCGCTACCGGCTAAAAACCGCGCGATTATCGCCGCTAGCGGCCAAAAATCGGGCTATTTTCGCCGCTAGCGGCCAAAAATCGGTCGATTTTCGCCGCTACCGGCCAAAAACCGCGCGATTTTTGCCTCTAGCGGGAAAAATTGACCGATTTTCGCCGCTAGTCAAAAAAGTGGCTATTTTCCCCGCTAGCGGCCAAAAATCGGGCAATTTTTGCCACTAGCGGCCAAAAATCGCGCGATTTTCGCCGCTACCGGCCAATAACCGCTCGATTTTCGCCGCTAGCGGCCAAAAACCATGTGATTTTCGCAGCTGGCGGGCAAAAATCGCGATTTTCGCCGCTACCGGCCAAAAACCGCGCGATTTTTGCCTCTAGCGGGAAAAATTGACCGATTTTCGCCGCTAGTCAAAAAAGTGGCTATTTTCCCCGCTAGCGGCCAAAAATCGGGCAATTTTTGCCACTAGCGGCCAAAAATCGCGCGATTTTCGCCGCTACCGGCCAAAAACCATGTGATTTTCGCAGCTGGCGGGCAAAAATCGCGATTTTCGCCGCTACCGGCCAAAAACCGCGCGATTTTCGCCGCTAGCGGCCAAAAACCGCGCGATTTTCGCCGCTACCGGCCAAAAATCGCGCGATTTTCGCCGCTACCGGCCAAAAATTGCGCGATTTTCGCCGCTACCAGCCAAAAAACCGCGCGATTTTCGCCGCTAGCGGCCAAAAATCGCGCAATTTTCGCAGGTAAATACCAAAAATCGCGCGATTTTCGCCGCTAGCGGCCAAAAATCGGCGATTTTCGCCCCTAGCGGCCAAAAATCGGGCAAATTTCGCAGCTAGCAACCAAAAATCGTGCGAATTTCGCCGCTAGCGGCCAAAAATCGTGCGAATTTCGCCGCTACCGGCCAAAAATCGTGCGATTTTTGCCGCTAGCGGCCAAAAACCGCGCGATTTTCGCCGCTACCGGCCAAAAATCATGCGATTTTAGAAGCTAGCGGGCAAAAATCGCGATTTTCGCCGCTACCGGCCAAAAGTCTGGCTATTTTCGCCTATAGCGGCAAAAAATCGGGCTATTTTCGCCGCTAGCGGCCAAAAATCGGTCGATTTTCGCCGCTACCGGCCAAAAACCGCGCGATTTTTGCCTCTAGCGGGGAAAATTGACCGATTTTCGCCGCTAGTCAAAAAAGTGGCTATTTTCCCCGCTAGCGGCCAAAAATCGGGCAATTTTTGCCACTAGCGGCCAAAAACCGCGCGATTTTCGCCGCTACCGGCAAAAAATCGCGTCATTTTCGCTGCTAGCGGCCAAAAATCGGCGATTTTCGCGCCTAGCGGCCAAAAATCGGGCAAATTTCGCAGCTAGCAACCAAAAATCGTGCGAATTTCGCCGCTAGCGGCCAAAAATCGTGCGAATTTCGACGCTACCGGCCAAAAATCGTGCGATTTTTGCCGCTAGCGGCCAAAAACCGCGCGATTTTCGCCGCTACCGGCAAAAAATCGCGAGATTTTCGCCGCTACCGGCCAAAAACCGCGCGATTTTCGCCGCTAGCGGCCAAAAACCGCACGATTATCGCCGCTAGCGGCCAAAAATCGCACTATTTTCGCCGCTACTGGCAAAAAACCGCGCGATTTTTGCCGCTAGCGGCAAAAAATCGACCGATTTTCGCCGCTAGCGGCCAAAAAAGTGGCTATTTTCGCCGCTAGCGGCCAAAAATCGGGAAATTTTCGCAACTAGCGGCCAAAAACCATGCGATTTTCGCCGCTACCGGCAAAAAATCGTGCGATATTCGCCGCCACCGGCCAAAAACCGCGCGATTTTCGCCGCTAGCGGCCAAAAATCGCGCAATTTTTGCAGGTAAATGCCAAAAATCGCGCGATTTTTGCCGCTACCACCCAAAAATCGGGCGATTTTCGCCGCTACCGGCCAAAAATCAGGCGGTTTTCGCCGCTACCGGCCAAAAATCGGGCGATTTTTGCCGCTAGCGGCCAAAAATCGGTCGATTTTCGCCGCTACCGGCCAAAAACCGCGCGATTTTCGCCGCTACCGGCCAAAAACCATGCGATTTTCGCCGCTGGCGGGCAAAAATCGTGATTTTCGCCGCTACCGGCCAAAAACCGCGCGATTTTCGCCGCTACAGGCAAAAAATCGCGCGATTTTCGCCGCTACCGGCCAAAAACCGCGCGATTTTCGCCGCTACCGGCCAAAAACCGCGCGATTTTTGCCTCTAGCGGGGAAAATTGACCGATTTTCGCCGCTAGTCAAAAAAGTGGCTATTTTCCCCGCTAGCGGCCAAAAATCGGGCAATTTTTGCCACTAGCGGCCAAAAACCGCGCGATTTTCGCCGCTACCGGCAAAAAATCGCGTCATTTTCGCTGCTAGCGGCCAAAAATCGGCGATTTTCGCGCCTAGCGGCCAAAAATCGGGCAAATTTCGCAGCTAGCAACCAAAAATCGTGCGAATTTCGCCGCTAGCGGCCAAAAATCGTGCGAATTTCGCCGCTACCGGCCAAAAATCGTGCGATTTTTGCCGCTAGCGGCCAAAAACCGCGCGATTTTCGCCGCTACCGGCCAAAAACCGCGCGATTTTCGCCGCTAGCGGCCAAAAATCGCGCAATTTTCGCAGGTAAATGCCAAAAATCGCACGATTTTCGCCGCTACCGGCTAAAAACCGCGCGATTATCGCCGCTAGCGGCCAAAAATCGGGCTATTTTCGCCGCTAGCGGCCAAAAATCGGTCGATTTTCGCCGCTACCGGCCAAAAACCGCGCGATTTTTGCCTCTAGCGGGAAAAAATTGACCGATTTTCGCCGCTAGTCAAAAAAGTGGCTATTTTCCCCGCTAGCGGCCAAAAATCGGGCAATTTTTGCCACTAGCGGCCAAAAATCGCGCGATTTTCGCCGCTACCGGCCAATAACCGCTCGATTTTCGCCGCTAGCGGCCAAAAACCATGTGATTTTCGCAGCTGGCGGGCAAAAATCGCGATTTTCGCCGCTACCGGCCAAAAACCGCGCGATTTTTGCCTCTAGCGGGAAAAATTGACCGATTTTCGCCGCTAGTCAAAAAAGTGGCTATTTTCCCCGCTAGCGGCCAAAAATCGGGCAATTTTTGCCACTAGCGGCCAAAAATCGCGCGATTTTCGCCGCTACCGGCCAAAAACCATGTGATTTTCGCAGCTGGCGGGCAAAAATCGCGATTTTCGCCGCTACCGGCCAAAAACCGCGCGATTTTCGCCGCTAGCGGCCAAAAACCGCGCGATTTTCGCCGCTACCGGCCAAAAATCGCGCGATTTTCGCCGCTACCGGCCAAAAATTGCGCGATTTTCGCCGCTACCAGCCAAAAAACCGCGCGATTTTCGCCGCTAGCGGCCAAAAATCGCGCAATTTTCGCAGGTAAATACCAAAAATCGCGCGATTTTCGCCGCTAGCGGCCAAAAATCGGCGATTTTCGCCCCTAGCGGCCAAAAATCGGGCAAATTTCGCAGCTAGCAACCAAAAATCGTGCGAATTTCGCCGCTAGCGGCCAAAAATCGTGCGAATTTCGCCGCTACCGGCCAAAAATCGTGCGATTTTTGCCGCTAGCGGCCAAAAACCGCGCGATTTTCGCCGCTACCGGCCAAAAATCATGCGATTTTAGAAGCTAGCGGGCAAAAATCGCGATTTTCGCCGCTACCGGCCAAAAGTCTGGCTATTTTCGCCTATAGCGGCAAAAAATCGGGCTATTTTCGCCGCTAGCGGCCAAAAATCGGTCGATTTTCGCCGCTACCGGCCAAAAACCGCGCGATTTTTGCCTCTAGCGGGGAAAATTGACCGATTTTCGCCGCTAGTCAAAAAAGTGGCTATTTTCCCCGCTAGCGGCCAAAAATCGGGCAATTTTTGCCACTAGCGGCCAAAAACCGCGCGATTTTCGCCGCTACCGGCAAAAAATCGCGTCATTTTCGCTGCTAGCGGCCAAAAATCGGCGATTTTCGCGCCTAGCGGCCAAAAATCGGGCAAATTTCGCAGCTAGCAACCAAAAATCGTGCGAATTTCGCCGCTAGCGGCCAAAAATCGTGCGAATTTCGCCGCTACCGGCCAAAAATCGTGCGATTTTTGCCGCTAGCGGCCAAAAACCGTGCGATTTTCGCCGCTACCGGCCAAAAACCGCGCGATTTTCGCCGCTAGCGGCCAAAAATCGCGCAATTTTCGCAGGTAAATGCCAAAAATCGCACGATTTTCGCCGCTACCGGCTAAAAACCGCGCGATTATCGCCGCTAGCGGCCAAAAATCGGGCTATTTTCGCCGCTAGCGGCCAAAAATCGGTCGATTTTCGCCGCTACCGGCCAAAAACCGCGCGATTTTTGCCTCTAGCGGGAAAAATTGACCGATTTTCGCCGCTAGTCAAAAAAGTGGCTATTTTCCCCGCTAGCGGCCAAAAATCGGGCAATTTTTGCCACTAGCGGCCAAAAATCGCGCGATTTTCGCCGCTACCGGCCAATAACCGCTCGATTTTCGCCGCTAGCGGCCAAAAACCATGTGATTTTCGCAGCTGGCGGGCAAAAATCGCGATTTTCGCCGCTACCGGCCAAAAACCGCGCGATTTTCGCCGCTAGCGGCCAAAAACCGCGCGATTTTCGCCGCTACCGGCCAAAAATCGCGCGATTTTCGCCGCTACCGGCCAAAAATCGACCGATTTTCGCCTATAGCGGCCAAAAATCGGGCTATTTTCCCCGCTAGCGGCCAAAAATCGGTCGATTTTTGCCGCTACCGGCCAAAAACCGCGCGATTTTTGCCTCTAGCGGGAAAAATTGACCGATTTTCGCCGCTAGTCAAAAAAGTGGCTATTTTCCCCGCTAGCGGCCAAAAATCGGGCAATTTTTGCCACTAGCGGCCAAAAACCGCGCGATTTTCGCCGCTACCGGCAAAAAATCGCGTCATTTTCGCTGCTAGCGGCCAAAAATCGGCGATTTTCGCGCCTAGCGGCCAAAAATCGGGCAAATTTCGCAGCTAGCAACCAAAAATCGTGCGAATTTCGCCGCTAGCGGCCAAAAATCGTGCGAATTTCGACGCTACCGGCCAAAAATCGTGCGATTTTTGCCGCTAGCGGCCAAAAACCGCGCGATTTTCGCCGCTACCGGCAAAAAATCGCGAGATTTTCGCCGCTACCGGCCAAAAACCGCGCGATTTTCGCCGCTAGCGGCCAAAAACCGCACGATTATCGCCGCTAGCGGCCAAAAATCGCACTATTTTCGCCGCTACTGGCAAAAAACCGCGCGATTTTTGCCGCTAGCGGCAAAAAATCGACCGATTTTCGCCGCTAGCGGCCAAAAAAGTGGCTATTTTCGCCGCTAGCGGCCAAAAATCGGGAAATTTTCGCAACTAGCGGCCAAAAACCATGCGATTTTCGCCGCTACCGGCAAAAAATCGTGCGATATTCGCCGCCACCGGCCAAAAACCGCGCGATTTTCGCCGCTAGCGGCCAAAAATCGCGCAATTTTTGCAGGTAAATGCCAAAAATCGCGCGATTTTTGCCGCTACCACCCAAAAATCGGGCGATTTTCGCCGCTACCGGCCAAAAATCAGGCGGTTTTCGCCGCTACCGGCCAAAAATCGGGCGATTTTTGCCGCTAGCGGCCAAAAATCGGTCGATTTTCGCCGCTACCGGCCAAAAACCGCGCGATTTTCGCCGCTACCGGCCAAAAACCATGCGATTTTCGCCGCTGGCGGGCAAAAATCGTGATTTTCGCCGCTACCGGCCAAAAACCGCGCGATTTTCGCCGCTACAGGCAAAAAATCGCGCGATTTTCGCCGCTACCGGCCAAAAACCGCGCGATTTTCGCCGCTACCGGCCAAAAACCGCGCGATTTTTGCCTCTAGCGGGGAAAATTGACCGATTTTCGCCGCTAGTCAAAAAAGTGGCTATTTTCCCCGCTAGCGGCCAAAAATCGGGCAATTTTTGCCACTAGCGGCCAAAAACCGCGCGATTTTCGCCGCTACCGGCAAAAAATCGCGTCATTTTCGCTGCTAGCGGCCAAAAATCGGCGATTTTCGCGCCTAGCGGCCAAAAATCGGGCAAATTTCGCAGCTAGCAACCAAAAATCGTGCGAATTTCGCCGCTAGCGGCCAAAAATCGTGCGAATTTCGCCGCTACCGGCCAAAAATCGTGCGATTTTTGCCGCTAGCGGCCAAAAACCGCGCGATTTTCGCCGCTACCGGCCAAAAACCGCGCGATTTTCGCCGCTAGCGGCCAAAAATCGCGCAATTTTCGCAGGTAAATGCCAAAAATCGCACGATTTTCGCCGCTACCGGCTAAAAACCGCGCGATTATCGCCGCTAGCGGCCAAAAATCGGGCTATTTTCGCCGCTAGCGGCCAAAAATCGGTCGATTTTCGCCGCTACCGGCCAAAAACCGCGCGATTTTTGCCTCTAGCGGGAAAAATTGACCGATTTTCGCCGCTAGTCAAAAAAGTGGCTATTTTCCCCGCTAGCGGCCAAAAATCGGGCAATTTTTGCCACTAGCGGCCAAAAATCGCGCGATTTTCGCCGCTACCGGCCAATAACCGCTCGATTTTCGCCGCTAGCGGCCAAAAACCATGTGATTTTCGCAGCTGGCGGGCAAAAATCGCGATTTTCGCCGCTACCGGCCAAAAACCGCGCGATTTTTGCCTCTAGCGGGAAAAATTGACCGATTTTCGCCGCTAGTCAAAAAAGTGGCTATTTTCCCCGCTAGCGGCCAAAAATCGGGCAATTTTTGCCACTAGCGGCCAAAAATCGCGCGATTTTCGCCGCTACCGGCCAAAAACCATGTGATTTTCGCAGCTGGCGGGCAAAAATCGCGATTTTCGCCGCTACCGGCCAAAAACCGCGCGATTTTCGCCGCTAGCGGCCAAAAACCGCGCGATTTTCGCCGCTACCGGCCAAAAATCGCGCGATTTTCGCCGCTACCGGCCAAAAATTGCGCGATTTTCGCCGCTACCAGCCAAAAAACCGCGCGATTTTCGCCGCTAGCGGCCAAAAATCGCGCAATTTTCGCAGGTAAATACCAAAAATCGCGCGATTTTCGCCGCTAGCGGCCAAAAATCGGCGATTTTCGCCCCTAGCGGCCAAAAATCGGGCAAATTTCGCAGCTAGCAACCAAAAATCGTGCGAATTTCGCCGCTAGCGGCCAAAAATCGTGCGAATTTCGCCGCTACCGGCCAAAAATCGTGCGATTTTTGCCGCTAGCGGCCAAAAACCGCGCGATTTTCGCCGCTACCGGCCAAAAATCATGCGATTTTAGAAGCTAGCGGGCAAAAATCGCGATTTTCGCCGCTACCGGCCAAAAGTCTGGCTATTTTCGCCTATAGCGGCAAAAAATCGGGCTATTTTCGCCGCTAGCGGCCAAAAATCGGTCGATTTTCGCCGCTACCGGCCAAAAACCGCGCGATTTTTGCCTCTAGCGGGGAAAA
Organism: Procambarus clarkii; assembly: GCF_020424385.1. NCBI lineage: Eukaryota > Metazoa > Arthropoda > Malacostraca > Decapoda > Cambaridae > Procambarus > Procambarus clarkii. The sequence goes on along the minus strand of NW_025573847.1, from coordinate 45,106 downwards.
TTGACCGATTTTCGCCGCTAGTCAAAAAAGTGGCTATTTTCCCCGCTAGCGGCCAAAAATCGGGCAATTTTTGCCACTAGCGGCCAAAAACCGCGCGATTTTCGCCGCTACCGGCAAAAAATCGCGTCATTTTCGCTGCTAGCGGCCAAAAATCGGCGATTTTCGCGCCTAGCGGCCAAAAATCGGGCAAATTTCGCAGCTAGCAACCAAAAATCGTGCGAATTTCGCCGCTAGCGGCCAAAAATCGTGCGAATTTCGCCGCTACCGGCCAAAAATCGTGCGATTTTTGCCGCTAGCGGCCAAAAACCGCGCGATTTTCGCCGCTACCGGCCAAAAACCGCGCGATTTTCGCCGCTAGCGGCCAAAAATCGCGCAATTTTCGCAGGTAAATGCCAAAAATCGCACGATTTTCGCCGCTACCGGCTAAAAACCGCGCGATTATCGCCGCTAGCGGCCAAAAATCGGGCTATTTTCGCCGCTAGCGGCCAAAAATCGGTCGATTTTCGCCGCTACCGGCCAAAAACCGCGCGATTTTTGCCTCTAGCGGGAAAAATTGACCGATTTTCGCCGCTAGTCAAAAAAGTGGCTATTTTCCCCGCTAGCGGCCAAAAATCGGGCAATTTTTGCCACTAGCGGCCAAAAATCGCGCGATTTTCGCCGCTACCGGCCAATAACCGCTCGATTTTCGCCGCTAGCGGCCAAAAACCATGTGATTTTCGCAGCTGGCGGGCAAAAATCGCGATTTTCGCCGCTACCGGCCAAAAACCGCGCGATTTTCGCCGCTAGCGGCCAAAAACCGCGCGATTTTCGCCGCTACCGGCCAAAAATCGCGCGATTTTCGCCGCTACCGGCCAAAAATCGACCGATTTTCGCCTATAGCGGCCAAAAATCGGGCTATTTTCCCCGCTAGCGGCCAAAAATCGGTCGATTTTTGCCGCTACCGGCCAAAAACCGCGCGATTTTTGCCTCTAGCGGGAAAAATTGACCGATTTTCGCCGCTAGTCAAAAAAGTGGCTATTTTCCCCGCTAGCGGCCAAAAATCGGGCAATTTTTGCCACTAGCGGCCAAAAACCGCGCGATTTTCGCCGCTACCGGCAAAAAATCGCGTCATTTTCGCTGCTAGCGGCCAAAAATCGGCGATTTTCGCGCCTAGCGGCCAAAAATCGGGCAAATTTCGCAGCTAGCAACCAAAAATCGTGCGAATTTCGCCGCTAGCGGCCAAAAATCGTGCGAATTTCGACGCTACCGGCCAAAAATCGTGCGATTTTTGCCGCTAGCGGCCAAAAACCGCGCGATTTTCGCCGCTACCGGCAAAAAATCGCGAGATTTTCGCCGCTACCGGCCAAAAACCGCGCGATTTTCGCCGCTGGCGGCCAAAAACCGCACGATTATCGCCGCTAGCGGCCAAAAATCGCACTATTTTCGCCGCTACTGGCAAAAAACCGCGCGATTTTTGCCGCTAGCGGCAAAAAATCGACCGATTTTCGCCGCTAGCGGCCAAAAAAGTGGCTATTTTCGCCGCTAGCGGCCAAAAATCGGGAAATTTTCGCAACTAGCGGCCAAAAACCATGCGATTTTCGCCGCTACCGGCAAAAAATCGTGCGATATTCGCCGCCACCGGCCAAAAACCGCGCGATTTTCGCCGCTAGCGGCCAAAAATCGCGCAATTTTTGCAGGTAAATGCCAAAAATCGCGCGATTTTTGCCGCTACCATCCAAAAATCGGGCGATTTTCGCCGCTACCGGCCAAAAATCAGGCGGTTTTCGCCGCTACCGGCCAAAAATCGGGCGATTTTTGCCGCTAGCGGCCAAAAATCGGTCGATTTTCGCCGCTACCGGCCAAAAACCGCGCGATTTTCGCCGCTACCGGCCAAAAACCATGCGATTTTCGCCGCTGGCGGGCAAAAATCGTGATTTTCGCCGCTACCGGCCAAAAACCGCGCGATTTTCGCCGCTACAGGCAAAAAATCGCGCGATTTTCGCCGCTACCGGCCAAAAACCGCGCGATTTTCGCCGCTACCGGCCAAAAACCGCGCGATTTTTGCCTCTAGCGGGGAAAATTGACCGATTTTCGCCGCTAGTCAAAAAAGTGGCTATTTTCCCCGCTAGCGGCCAAAAATCGGGCAATTTTTGCCACTAGCGGCCAAAAACCGCGCGATTTTCGCCGCTACCGGCAAAAAATCGCGTCATTTTCGCTGCTAGCGGCCAAAAATCGGCGATTTTCGCGCCTAGCGGCCAAAAATCGGGCAAATTTCGCAGCTAGCAACCAAAAATCGTGCGAATTTCGCCGCTAGCGGCCAAAAATCGTGCGAATTTCGCCGCTACCGGCCAAAAATAGTGCGATTTTTGCCGCTAGCGGCCAAAAACCGCGCGATTTTCGCCGCTACCGGCCAAAAACCGCGCGATTTTCGCCGCTAGCGGCCAAAAATCGCGCAATTTTCGCAGGTAAATGCCAAAAATCGCACGATTTTCGCCGCTACCGGCTAAAAACCGCGCGATTATCGCCGCTAGCGGCCAAAAATCGGGCTATTTTCGCCGCTAGCGGCCAAAAATCGGTCGATTTTCGCCGCTACCGGCCAAAAACCGCGCGATTTTTGCCTCTAGCGGGAAAAATTGACCGATTTTCGCCGCTAGTCAAAAAAGTGGCTATTTTCCCCGCTAGCGGCCAAAAATCGGGCAATTTTTGCCACTAGCGGCCAAAAATCGCGCGATTTTCGCCGCTACCGGCCAATAACCGCTCGATTTTCGCCGCTAGCGGCCAAAAACCATGTGATTTTCGCAGCTGGCGGGCAAAAATCGCGATTTTCGCCGCTACCGGCCAAAAACCGCGCGATTTTCGCCGCTAGCGGCCAAAAATCGTGCGATTTTTGCCGCTAGCGGCCAAAAACCGCGCGATTTTCGCCGCTACCGGCCAAAAACCGCGCGATTTTCGCCGCTACCGGCCAAAAATCGCGCGATTTTCGCCGCTACCGGCCAAAAATCGACCGATTTTCGCCTATAGCAGCCAAAAATCGGGCTATTTTCCCCGCTAGCGGCCAAAAATCGGTCGATTTTTGCCGCTACCGGCCAAAAACCGCGCGATTTTTGCCTCTAGCGGGAAAAATTGACCGATTTTCGCCGCTAGTCAAAAAAGTGGCTATTTTCCCCGCTAGCGGCCAAAAATCGGGCAATTTTTGCCACTAGCGGCCAAAAACCGCGCGATTTTCGCCGCTACCGGCAAAAAATCGCGTCATTTTCGCTGCTAGCGGCCAAAAATCGGCGATTTTCGCGCCTAGCGGCCAAAAATCGGGCAAATTTCGCAGCTAGCAACCAAAAATCGTGCGAATTTCGCCGCTAGCGGCCAAAAATCGTGCGAATTTCGACGCTACCGGCCAAAAATCGTGCGATTTTTGCCGCTAGCGGCCAAAAACCGCGCGATTTTCGCCGCTACCGGCAAAAAATCGCGAGATTTTCGCCGCTACCGGCCAAAAACCGCGCGATTTTCGCCGCTAGCGGCCAAAAACCGCACGATTATCGCCGCTAGCGGCCAAAAATCGCACTATTTTCGCCGCTACTGGCAAAAAACCGCGCGATTTTTGCCGCTAGCGGCAAAAAATCGACCGATTTTCGCCGCTAGCGGCCAAAAAAGTGGCTATTTTCGCCGCTAGCGGCCAAAAATCGGGAAATTTTCGCAACTAGCGGCCAAAAACCATGCGATTTTCGCCGCTACCGGCAAAAAATCGTGCGATATTCGCCGCCACCGGCCAAAAACCGCGCGATTTTCGCCGCTAGCGGCCAAAAATCGCGCAATTTTTGCAGGTAAATGCCAAAAATCGCGCGATTTTTGCCGCTACCACCCAAAAATCGGGCGATTTTCGCCGCTACCGGCCAAAAATCAGGCGGTTTTCGCCGCTACCGGCCAAAAATCGGGCGATTTTTGCCGCTAGCGGCCAAAAATCGGTCGATTTTCGCCGCTACCGGCCAAAAACCGCGCGATTTTCGCCGCTACCGGCCAAAAACCATGCGATTTTCGCCGCTGGCGGGCAAAAATCGTGATTTTCGCCGCTACCGGCCAAAAACCGCGCGATTTTCGCCGCTACAGGCAAAAAATCGCGCGATTTTCGCCGCTACCGGCCAAAAACCGCGCGATTTTCGCCGCTACCGGCCAAAAATCGCGCAATTTTCGCAGGTAAATGCAAAAAATCGCGCGATTTTCGCCGCTAGCAGCCAAAAATCGGCGATTTTCGCCCTTAGCGGCCAAAAATCGGGCAAATTTCGTAGCTAGCAACCAAAAATCGTGCGAATTTTGCCGCTAGCGGCCAAAAATCGTGCGAATTTCGTCTCTAGCGGCCAAAAACCATGCGATTTTAGAAGCTAGCGGGCAAAAATCGCGATTTTCGCCGCTACCGGCCAAAAGTCTGGCTATTTTCGCCTATAGCGGCAAAAAATCGGGCTATTTTCGCCGCTAGCGGCCAAAAATCGGTCGATTTTCGCCGCTACCGGCCAAAAACCGCGCGATTTTTGCCTCTAGCGGGAAAAATTGACCGATTTTCGCCGCTAGTCAAAAAAGTGGCTATTTTCCCCGCTAGCGGCCAAAAATCGGGCAATTTTTGCCACTAGCGGCCAAAAATCGCGCGATTTTCGCCGCTAGCGGCCAAAAACCGCGCGATTTTCGCCGCTACCGGCCAAAAATCGCGCGATTTTCGCCGCTACCGGCCAAAAATTGCGCGATTTTCGCCGCTACCAGCCAAAAAACCGCGCGATTTTCGCCGCTAGCGGCCAAAAATCGCGCAATTTTCGCAGGTAAATACCAAAAATCGCGCGATTTTCGCCGCTAGCGGCCAAAAATCGGCGATTTTCGCCCCTAGCGGCCAAAAATCGGGCAAATTTCGCAGCTAGCAACCAAAAATCGTGCGAATTTCGCCGCTAGCGGCCAAAAATCGTGCGAATTTCGCCGCTACCGGCCAAAAATCGTGCGATTTTTGCCGCTAGCGGCCAAAAACCGCGCGATTTTCGCCGCTACCGGCCAAAAATCATGCGATTTTAGAAGCTAGCGGGCAAAAATCGCGATTTTCGCCGCTACCGGCCAAAAGTCTGGCTATTTTCGCCTATAGCGGCAAAAAATCGGGCTATTTTCGCCGCTAGCGGCCAAAAATCGGGCGAATTTCGCCGCTACCGGCCAAAAACCGCGCGATTTTTGCCGCTAGCGGGGAAAATTGACCGATTTTCGCCGCTAGTCAAAAAAGTGGCTATTTTCCCCGCTAGCGGCCAAAAATCGGGCAATTTTTGCCACTAGCGGCCAAAAACCGCGCGATTTTCGCCGCTACCGGCAAAAAATCGCGTCATTTTCGCTGCTAGCGGCCAAAAATCGGCGATTTTCGCGCCTAGCGGCCAAAAATCGGGCAAATTTCGCAGCTAGCAACCAAAAATCGTGCGAATTTCGCCGCTAGCGGCCAAAAATCGTGCGAATTTCGCCGCTACCGGCCAGAAATCGTGCGATTTTTGCCGCTAGCGGCCAAAAACCGCGCGATTTTCGCCGCTACCGGCCAAAAACCGCGCGATTTTCGCCGCTAGCGGCCAAAAATCGCGCAATTTTCGCAGGTAAATGCCAAAAATCGCACGATTTTCGCCGCTACCGGCTAAAAACCGCGCGATTATCGCCGCTAGCGGCCAAAAATCGGGCTATTTTCGCCGCTAGCGGCCAAAAATCGGTCGATTTTCGCCGCTACCGGCCAAAAACCGCGCGATTTTTGCCTCTAGCGGGAAAAATTGACCGATTTTCGCCGCTAGTCAAAAAAGTGGCTATTTTCCCCGCTAGCGGCCAAAAATCGGGCAATTTTTGCCACTAGCGGCCAAAAATCGCGCGATTTTCGCCGCTACCGGCCAATAACCGCTCGATTTTCGCCGCTAGCGGCCAAAAACCATGTGATTTTCGCAGCTGGCGGGCAAAAATCGCGATTTTCGCCGCTACCGGCCAAAAACCGCGCGATTTTCGCCGCTAGCGGCCAAAAACCGCGCGATTTTCGCCGCTACCGGCCAAAAATCGCGCGATTTTCGCCGCTACCGGCCAAAAATCGACCGATTTTCGCCTATAGCGGCCAAAAATCGGGCTATTTTCCCCGCTAGCGGCCAAAAATCGGTCGATTTTTGCCGCTACCGGCCAAAAACCGCGCGATTTTTGCCTCTAGCGGGAAAAATTGACCGATTTTCGCCGCTAGTCAAAAAAGTGGCTATTTTCCCCGCTAGCGGCCAAAAATCGGGCAATTTTTGCCACTAGCGGCCAAAAACCGCGCGATTTTCGCCGCTACCGGCAAAAAATCGCGTCATTTTCGCTGCTAGCGGCCAAAAATCGGCGATTTTCGCGCCTAGCGGCCAAAAATCGGGCAAATTTCGCAGCTAGCAACCAAAAATCGTGCGAATTTCGCCGCTAGCGGCCAAAAATCGTGCGAATTTCGACGCTACCGGCCAAAAATCGTGCGATTTTTGCCGCTAGCGGCCAAAAACCGCGCGATTTTCGCCGCTACCGGCAAAAAATCGCGAGATTTTCGCCGCTACCGGCCAAAAACCGCGCGATTTTCGCCGCTAGCGGCCAAAAACCGCGCGATTATCGCCGCTAGCGGCCAAAAATCGCACTATTTTCGCCGCTACTGGCAAAAAAACCGCGCGATTTTTGCCGCTAGCGGCAAAAAATCGACCGATTTTCGCCGCTAGCGGCCAAAAAAGTGGCTATTTTCGCCGCTAGCGGCCAAAAATCGGGAAATTTTCGCAACTAGCGGCCAAAAACCATGCGATTTTCGCCGCTACCGGCAAAAAATCGTGCGATATTCGCCGCCACCGGCCAAAAACCGCGCGATTTTCGCCGCTAGCGGCCAAAAATCGCGCAATTTTTGCAGGTAAATGCCAAAAATCGCGCGATTTTTGCCGCTACCACCCAAAAATCGCGCGATTTTCGCCGCTACCGGCCAAAAATCGGGCGGTTTTCGCCGCTACCGGCCAAAAACCGCGCGATTTTCGCCGCTACCGGCCAAAAACCATGCGATTTTCGCCGCTGGCGGGCAAAAATCGTGATTTTCGCCGCTACCGGCCAAAAACCGCGCGATTTTCGCCGCTACAGGCAAAAAATCGCGCGATTTTCGCCGCTACCGGCCAAAAACCGCGCGATTTTCCCCGCTACCGGCCAAAAATCGCGCAATTTTCGCAGGTAAATGCAAAAAATCGCGCGATTTTCGCCGCTAGCAGCCAAAAACCGCGCGATTTTCGCCGCTACCGGCAAAAAATCGCGTCATTTTCGCTGCTAGCGGCCAAAAATCGGCGATTTTCGCGCCTAGCGGCCAAAAATCGGGCAAATTTCGCAGCTAGCAACCAAAAATCGTGCGAATTTCACCGCTAGCGGCCAAAAATCGTGCGAATTTCGACGCTACCGGCCAAAAATCGTGCGATTTTTGCCGCTAGCGGCCAAAAACCGCGCGATTTTCGCCGCTACCGGCAAAAAATCGCGAGATTTTCGCCGCTACCGGCCAAAAACCGCGCGATTTTCGCCGCTAGCGGCCAAAAACCGCGCGATTATCGCCGCTAGCGGCCAAAAATCGCACTATTTTCGCCGCTACTGGCAAAAAACCGCGCGATTTTTGCCGCTAGCGGCAAAAAATCGACCGATTTTCGCCGCTAGCGGCCAAAAAAGTGGCTATTTTCGCCGCTAGCGGCCAAAAATCGGGAAATTTTCGCAACTAGCGGCCAAAAACCATGCGATTTTCGCCGCTACCGGCAAAAAATCGTGCGATATTCGCCGCCACCGGCCAAAAACCGCGCGATTTTCGCCGCTAGCGGCCAAAAATCGCGCAATTTTTGCAGGTAAATGCCAAAAATCGCGCGATTTTTGCCGCTACCACCCAAAAATCGGGCGATTTTCGCCGCTACCGGCCAAAAATCGGGCGGTTTTCGCCGCTACCGGCCAAAAATCGGGCGATTTTTGCCGCTAGCGGCCAAAAATCGGTCGATTTTCGCCGCTACCGGCCAAAAACCGCGCGATTTTCGCCGCTACCGGCCAAAAACCATGCGATTTTCGCCGCTGGCGGGCAAAAATCGTGATTTTCGCCGCTACCGGCCAAAAACCGCGCGATTTTCGCCGCTACAGGCAAAAAATCGCGCGATTTTCGCCGCTACCGGCCAAAAACCGCGCGATTTTCCCCGCTACCGGCCAAAAATCGCGCAATTTTCGCAGGTAAATGCAAAAAATCGCGCGATTTTCGCCGCTAGCAGCCAAAAATCGGCGATTTTCGCCCTTAGCGGCCAAAAATCGGGCAAATTTCGTAGCTAGCAACCAAAAATCGTGCGAATTTTGCCGCTAGCGGCCAAAAATCGTGCGAATTTCGTCTCTAGCGGCCAAAAACCATGCGATTTTAGAAGCTAGCGGGCAAAAATCGCGATTTTCGCCGCTACCGGCCAAAAGTCTGGCTATTTTCGCCTATAGCGGCAAAAAATCGGGCTATTTTCGCCGCTAGCGGCCAAAAATCGGTCGATTTTCGCCGCTACCGGCCAAAAACCGCGCGATTTTTGCCTCTAGCGGGAAAAATTGACCGATTTTCGCCGCTAGTCAAAAAAGTGGCTATTTTCCCCGCTAGCGGCCAAAAATCGGGCAATTTTTGCCACTAGCGGCCAAAAACCGCGCGATTTTCGCCGCTACCGGCAAAAAATCGCGTCATTTTCGCTGCTAGCGGCCAAAAATCGGCGATTTTCGCGCCTAGCGGCCAAAAATCGGGCAAATTTCGCAGCTAGCAACCAAAAATCGTGCGAATTTCGCCGCTAGCGGCCAAAAATCGTGCGAATTTCGCCGCTACCGGCCAAAAATCGTGCGATTTTTGCCGCTAGCGGCCAAAAACCGAGCGATTTTCGCCGCTACTGGCAAAAAATCGCGAGATTTTCGCCGCTACCGGCCAAAAACCGCGCGATTTTCGCCGCTAGCGGCCAAAAATCGCGCAATTTTCGCAGGTAAATGCCAAAAATCGCACGATTTTCGCCGCTACCGGCTAAAAACCGCGCGATTATCGCCGCTAGCGGCCAAAAATCGCGCAATTTTTGCAGGTAAATGCCAAAAATCGCGCGATTTTTGCCGCTACCACCCAAAAATCGGGCGATTTTTGCCGCTACCACCCAAAAATCGGGCGATTTTCGCCGCTACCGGCCAAAAATCGGGGGGTTTTCGCCGCTACCGGCCAAAAACCGCGCGATTTTCGCCGCTGGCGGGCAAAAATCGTGATTTTCGCCGCTACCGGCCAAAAACCGCGCGATGGTCGCCGCTACAGGCAAAAAATCGCGCGATTTTCGCCGCTACCGGCCAAAAACCGCGCGATTTTCGCCGCTAGCGGCCAAAAATCGCGCAATTTTCGCAGGTAAATGCCAAAAATCGCGCTATTTTCGCCGCTAGTAGCCAAAAATCGGCGATTTTCGCCCTTAGCGGCCAAAAATCGGGCAAATTTCGTAGCTAGCAACCAAAAATCGTGCGAATTTTGCCGCTAGCGGCCAAAAATCGTGCGAATTTCGCCGCTAGCGGCCAAAAACCATGCGATTTTAGAAGCTAGCGGGCATAAATCGCGATTTTCGCCGCTACCGGCCAAAAGTCTGGCTATTTTCGCCTATAGCGGCCAAAAATCGGGCTATTTTCGCCGCTAGCGGCCAAAAATCGGTCGATTTTCGCCGCTACCGGCCAAAAACCGCGCGATTTTTGCCTCTAGCGGGAAAAATTGACCGATTTTCGCCGCTAGTCAAAAAAGTGGCTATTTTCCCCGCTAGCGGCCAAAAATCGGGCAATTTTTGCCACTAGCGGCCAAAAATCGCGCGATTTTCGCCGCTACCGGCCAAAAACCATGTGATTTTCGCAGCTGGCGGGCAAAAATCGCGATTTTCGCCGCTACCGGCCAAAAACCGCGCGATTTTCGCCGCTAGCGGCCAAAAACCGCGCGATTTTCGCCGCTACCGGCCAAAAATCGCGCGATTTTCGCCGCTACCGGCCAAAAATTGCGCGATTTTCGCCGCTACCGGCCAAAAAACCGCGCGATTTTCGCCGCTAGCGGCCAAAAATCGCGCAATTTTCGCACGTAAATACCAAAAATCGCGCGATTTTCGCCGCTAGCGGCCAAAAATCGGCGATTTTCGCCCCTAGCGGCCAAAAATCGGGCAAATTTCGCAGCTAGCAACCAAAAATCGTGCGAATTTCGCCGCTAGCGGCCAAAAATCGTGCGAATTTCGCCGCTACCGGCCAAAAATCGTGCGATTTTTGCCGCTAGCGGCCAAAAACCGCGCGATTTTCGCCGCTACCGGCCAAAAATCATGCGATTTTAGAAGCTAGCGGGCAAAAATCGCGATTTTCGCCGCTACCGGCCAAAAGTCTGGCTATTTTCGCCTATAGCGGCAAAAAATCGGGCTATTTTCGCCGCTAGCGGCCAAAAATCGGTCGATTTTCGCCGCTACCGGCCAAAAACCGCGCGATTTTTGCCTCTAGCGGGAAAAATTGACCGATTTTCGCCGCTAGTCAAAAAAGTGGCTATTTTCCCCGCTAGCGGCCAAAAATCGGGCAATTTTTGCCACTAGCGGCCAAAAACCGCGCGATTTTCGCCGCTACCGGCAAAAAATCGCGTCATTTTCGCTGCTAGCGGCCAAAAATCGGCGATTTTCGCGCCTAGCGGCCAAAAATCGGGCAAATTTCGCAGCTAGCAACCAAAAATCGTGCGAATTTCGCCGCTAGCGGCCAAAAATCGTGCGAATTTCGCCGCTACCGGCCAAAAATCGTGCGATTTTTGCCGCTAGCGGCCAAAAACCGAGCGATTTTCGCCGCTACTGGCAAAAAATCGCGAGATTTTCGCCGCTACCGGCCAAAAACCGCGCGATTTTCGCCGCTAGCGGCCAAAAATCGCGCAATTTTCGCAGGTAAATGCCAAAAATCGCACGATTTTCGCCGCTACCGGCTAAAAACCGCGCGATTATCGCCGCTAGCGGCCAAAAATCGCGCAATTTTTGCAGGTAAATGCCAAAAATCGCGCGATTTTTGCCGCTACCACCCAAAAATCGGGCGATTTTTGCCGCTACCACCCAAAAATCGGGCGATTTTCGCCGCTACCGGCCAAAAATCGGGGGGTTTTCGCCGCTACCGGCCAAAAACCGCGCGATTTTCGCCGCTGGCGGGCAAAAATCGTGATTTTCGCCGCTACCGGCCAAAAACCGCGCGATTTTCGCCGCTACAGGCAAAAAATCGCGCGATTTTCGCCGCTACCGGCCAAAAACCGCGCGATTTTCGCCGCTAGCGGCCAAAAATCGCGCAATTTTCGCAGGTAAATGCCAAAAATCGCGCTATTTTCGCCGCTAGCAGCCAAAAATCGGCGATTTTCGCCCTTAGCGGCCAAAAATCGGGCAAATTTCGTAGCTAGCAACCAAAAATCGTGCGAATTTTGCCGCTAGCGGCCAAAAATCGTGCGAATTTCGCCGCTAGCGGCCAAAAACCATGCGATTTTAGAAGCTAGCGGGCATAAATCGCGATTTTCGCCGCTACCGGCCAAAAGTCTGGCTATTTTCGCCTATAGCGGCCAAAAATCGGGCTATTTTCGCCGCTAGCGGCCAAAAATCGGTCGATTTTCGCCGCTACCGGCCAAAAACCGCGCGATTTTTGCCTCTAGCGGGAAAAATTGACCGATTTTCGCCGCTAGTCAAAAAAGTGGCTATTTTCCCCGCTAGCGGCCAAAAATCGGGCAATTTTTGCCACTAGCGGCCAAAAATCGCGCGATTTTCGCCGCTACCGGCCAAAAACCATGTGATTTTCGCAGCTGGCGGGCAAAAATCGCGATTTTCGCCGCTACCGGCCAAAAACCGCGCGATTTTCGCCGCTAGCGGCCAAAAACCGCGCGATTTTCGCCGCTACCGGCCAAAAATCGCGCGATTTTCGCCGCTACCGGCCAAAAATTGCGCGATTTTCGCCGCTACCGGCCAAAAAACCGCGCGATTTTCGCCGCTAGCGGCCAAAAATCGCGCAATTTTCGCACGTAAATACCAAAAATCGCGCGATTTTCGCCGCTAGCGGCCAAAAATCGGCGATTTTCGCCCCTAGCGGCCAAAAATCGGGCAAATTTCGCAGCTAGCAACCAAAAATCGTGCGAATTTCGCCGCTAGCGGCCAAAAATCGTGCGAATTTCGCCGCTACCGGCCAAAAATCGTGCGATTTTTGCCGCTAGCGGCCAAAAACCGCGCGATTTTCGCCGCTACCGGCCAAAAATCATGCGATTTTAGAAGCTAGCGGGCAAAAATCGCGATTTTCGCCGCTACCGGCCAAAAGTCTGGCTATTTTCGCCTATAGCGGCAAAAAATCGGGCTATTTTCGCCGCTAGCGGCCAAAAATCGGTCGATTTTCGCCGCTACCGGCCAAAAACCGCGCGATTTTTGCCTCTAGCGGGAAAAATTGACCGATTTTCGCCGCTAGTCAAAAAAGTGGCTATTTTCCCCGCTAGCGGCCAAAAATCGGGCAATTTTTGCCACTAGCGGCCAAAAACCGCGCGATTTTCGCCGCTACCGGCAAAAAATCGCGTCATTTTCGCTGCTAGCGGCCAAAAATCGGCGATTTTCGCGCCTAGCGGCCAAAAATCGGGCAAATTTCGCAGCTAGCAACCAAAAATCGTGCGAATTTCGCCGCTAGCGGCCAAAAATCGTGCGAATTTCGCCGCTACCGGCCAAAAATCGTGCGATTTTTGCCGCTAGCGGCCAAAAACCGAGCGATTTTCGCCGCTACTGGCAAAAAATCGCGAGATTTTCGCCGCTACCGGCCAAAAACCGCGCGATTTTCGCCGCTAGCGGCCAAAAATCGCGCAATTTTCGCAGGTAAATGCCAAAAATCGCACGATTTTCGCCGCTACCGGCTAAAAACCGCGCGATTATCGCCGCTAGCGGCCAAAAATCGCGCAATTTTTGCAGGTAAATGCCAAAAATCGCGCGATTTTTGCCGCTACCACCCAAAAATCGGGCGATTTTTGCCGCTACCACCCAAAAATCGGGCGATTTTCGCCGCTACCGGCCAAAAATCGGGGGGTTTTCGCCGCTACCGGCCAAAAACCGCGCGATTTTCGCCGCTGGCGGGCAAAAATCGTGATTTTCGCCGCTACCGGCCAAAAACCGCGCGATTTTCGCCGCTACAGGCAAAAAATCGCGCGATTTTCGCCGCTACCGGCCAAAAACCGCGCGATTTTCGCCGCTAGCGGCCAAAAATCGCGCAATTTTCGCAGGTAAATGCCAAAAATCGCGCTATTTTCGCCGCTAGCAGCCAAAAATCGGCGATTTTCGCCCTTAGCGGCCAAAAATCGGGCAAATTTCGTAGCTAGCAACCAAAAATCGTGCGAATTTTGCCGCTAGCGGCCAAAAATCGTGCGAATTTCGCCGCTAGCGGCCAAAAACCATGCGATTTTAGAAGCTAGCGGGCATAAATCGCGATTTTCGCCGCTACCGGCCAAAAGTCTGGCTATTTTCGCCTATAGCGGCCAAAAATCGGGCTATTTTCGCCGCTAGCGGCCAAAAATCGGTCGATTTTCGCCGCTACCGGCCAAAAACCGCGCGATTTTTGCCTCTAGCGGGAAAAATTGACCGATTTTCGCCGCTAGTCAAAAAAGTGGCTATTTTCCCCGCTAGCGGCCAAAAATCGGGCAATTTTTGCCACTAGCGGCCAAAAATCGCGCGATTTTCGCCGCTACCGGCCAAAAACCATGTGATTTTCGCAGCTGGCGGGCAAAAATCGCGATTTTCGCCGCTACCGGCCAAAAACCGCGCGATTTTCGCCGCTAGCGGCCAAAAACCGCGCGATTTTCGCCGCTACCGGCCAAAAATCGCGCGATTTTCGCCGCTACCGGCCAAAAATTGCGCGATTTTCGCCGCTACCGGCCAAAAAACCGCGCGATTTTCGCCGCTAGCGGCCAAAAATCGCGCAATTTTCGCACGTAAATACCAAAAATCGCGCGATTTTCGCCGCTAGTCAAAAAAGTGGCTATTTTCCCCGCTAGCGGCCAAAAATCGGGCAATTTTTGCCACTAGCGGCCAAAAACCGCGCGATTTTCGCCGCTACCGGCAAAAAATCGCGTCATTTTCGCTGCTAGCGGCCAAAAAATCGGCGATTTTCGCGCCTAGCGGCCAAAAATCGGGCAAATTTCGCAGCTAGCAACCAAAAATCGTGCGAATTTCGCCGCTAGCGGCCAAAAATCGTGCGAATTTCGCCGCTACCGGCCAAAAATCGTGCGATTTTTGCCGCTAGCGGCCAAAAACCGCGCGATTTTCGCCGCTACCGGCCAAAAACCGCGCGATTTTCGCCGCTAGCGGCCAAAAATCGCGCAATTTTCGCAGGTAAATGCCAAAAATCGCACGATTTTCGCCGCTACCGGCTAAAAACCGCGCGATTATCGCCGCTAGCGGCCAAAAATCGCACTATTTTCGCCGCTACTGGCAAAAAACCGCGCGATTTTTGCCGCTAGCGGCAAAAAATCGACCGATTTTCGCCGCTAGCGGCCAAAAAAGTGGCTATTTTCGCCGCTAGCGGCCAAAATTCGGGAAATTTTCGCAACTAGCGGCCAAAAACCATGCGATTTTCGCCGCTACCGGCAAAAAATCGTGCGATATCCGCCGCCACCGGCCAAAAACCGCGCGATTTTCGCCGCTAGCGGCCAAAAATCGCGCAATTTTTGCAGGTAAATGCCAAAAATCGCGCGATTTTTGCCGCTACCACCCAAAAATCGGGCGATTTTCGCCGCTACCGGCCAAAAATCGGCGGGTTTTCGCCGCTACCGGCCAAAAACCGCGCGATTTTCGCCGCTACCGGCCAAAAACCATGCGATTTTCGCCGCTGGCGGGCAAAAATCGTGATTTTCGCCGCTACCGGCCAAAAACCGCGCGATTTTCGCCGCTACAGGCAAAAAATCGCGCGATTTTCGCCGCTACCGGCCAAAAACCGCGCGATTTTCGCCGCTAGCGGCCAAAAATCGCGCAATTTTCGCAGGTAAATGCCAAAAATCGCGCTATTTTCGCCGCTAGCAGCCAAAAATCGGCGATTTTCACCCTTAGCGGCCAAAAATCGGGCAAATTTCGTAGCTAGCAACCAAAAATCGTGCGAATTTTGCCGCTAGCGGCCAAAAATCGTGCGAATTTCGCCGCTAGCGGCCAAAAACCATGCGATTTTAGAAGCTAGCGGGCATAAATCGCGATTTTCGCCGCTACCGGCCAAAAGTCTGGCTATTTTCGCCTATAGCGGCCAAAAATCGGGCTATTTTCGCCGCTAGCGGCCAAAAATCGGTCGATTTTCGCCGCTACCGGCCAAAAACCGCGCGATTTTTGCCTCTAGCGGGAAAAATTGACCGATTTTCGCCGCTAGTCAAAAATCTGGCTATTTTCCCCGCTAGCGGCCAAAAATCGGGCAATTTTTGCCACTAGCGGCCAAAAATCGCGCGATTTTCGCCGCTACCGGCCAAAAACCATGTGATTATCGCAGCTGGCGGGCAAAAATCGCGATTTTCGCCGCTACCGGCCAAAAACCGCGCGATTTTCGCCGCTAGCGGCCAAAAATCGCGCAATTTTTGCAGGTAAATGCCAAAAATCGCGCGATTTTTGCAGCTACCACCCAAAAATCGGGCGATTTTCGCCGCTACCGGCCAAAAATCGGGGGGTTTTCGCCGCTACCGGCCAAAAACCGCGCGATTTTCGCCGCTACCGGCCAAAAACCATGCGATTTTCGCCGCTGGCGGGCAAAAATCGTGATTTTCGCCGCTACCGGCCAAAAACCGCGCGATTTTCGCCGCTACAGGCAAAAAATCGCGCGATTTTCGCCGCTACCGGCCAAAAACCGCGCGATTTTCGCCGCTAGCGGCCAAAAATCGCGCAATTTTCGCAGGTAAATGCCAAAAATCGCACGATTTTCGCCGCTACCGGCTAAAAACCGCGCGATTATCGCCGCTAGTGTCCAAAAATCGCACTATTTTCGCCGCTACTGGCAAAAAACCGCGCGATTTTTGCCGCTAGCGGCAAAAAATCGACCGATTTTCGCCGCTAGCGGCCAAAAAAGTGGCTATTTTCGCCGCTAGCGGCCAAAAATCGGGAAATTTTCGCAACTAGCGGCCAAAAACCATGCGATTTTCGCCGCTACCGGCAAAAAATCGTGCGATATTCGCCGCCACCGGCCAAAAACCGCGCGATTTTCGCCGCTAGCGGCCAAAAATCGCGCAATTTTTGCAGGTAAATGCCAAAAATCGCGCGATTTTTGCCGCTACCACCCAAAAATCGGGCGATTTTTCCCGCTAGCGGCCAAAAATCCAACCTGTCCTCTTAAAAAGAACGTCAACATTTGCCGTTTGACTCTACGGCTGTTTTTGGACGTTATTTTGTGTAAAACTACGTCTATTTTCGCTTCCATGAACTATCTCTTGTTATACAATGAAATACCACACTCTTATTATTCTATAACTCACTGACTATGCTCTGATATTTGTTCTTCAAGTAAAAATATATATATTTTTGCCTTAATTAGGCCATAATCCAGAAAATTCCAGCCTATCGATCTTTATATTTAGGAAAACATCTAATAAATTTGGAAATGAATTTTTCGTTCGCCGACAGTTGCCTGTAACTATTTAACCCTCTATGCTTTAATGTCGCTGGTCATTGTGACTTTCCCAGGATTTATATAGGTTTCGTAGTAGCATTTAGTCAGACTACAGTAATTTAACTAATGGGAAACCTCTATAGTTGTCGTAAATTAATAATAATCATTTATCAAATAATAAATTAGCAAACATATGCAACATTTTATGTTACGACTTTTCGGGTAGGCCGTTCTGTTTGTTTACAACCCCAATGGTTCAAAATACACAATACTTTTAATATATAAGTGACTAAGTATGCTCTAATATATGGTCATCAATGAAAATTATCGTTTTTTTTTGTTAATTTGTCCATAATGAATAAGATTCCTTACTGTTGATCTTTATATTAAGAAAAACATCTAAACAAATTGGTATTGTGTTTTCGTTCAGATAAAGTTTCCAGATACTATTTCCTAGTTATCAATTAATGTAGGTGGTTATTTTAATTCTCGGCTACCAGGGGCTTTCTCCCATTATACAATATAAATGTACCCACTAACTATTCTCTGGTATCTGTTCTTCAAGTAAAATTACCTATTTTTTTGTTTAATTAGTCCATAATTCAAATTCCTTCAGGTCGATCTTTATATTTAGAAAAACATCTAATCAATTTGGAATTTAATTTTTCGTTCACCTACAGTTACCAGCTACTATTTCATTGTTATATTTTATGTCGCTGGTCATTACAATTTTCCAAGAATTTAAACAGCAAGTAGCATCTTGTTAGAGTACAGGAATTTACCTATGGAGAACCTCGATAGCTGCCGAAAATTATTAATGATTATATATGTAATTTAAAATAATGAATTATATACCATTTCTTATGTTACGTCTTTGGCGGGTAGGCGGTTCTGCGGGTTTACAACCGAATTGTTTAAAAATCACGCTATTTTAAATGTATGAGTCACTAGTATGCTCTGATATATGTTCTGCAATGAAAATAAAGATTGTTTTGTTGTTAATTACTCCATAAATGTGTAATGTGTTAATTCAGTCTAAAATCTTTTTGCAACGTTTATATGCGATATACGTAGCTGGAAACTACCTAATATTTAAAAATAATAGTTACAACATTCTATTAATATATAATGTTGAAATAAATATCACACAAAGTCTGTATATCTGTTTTTAGATGTCTTATAAATTTTTTTTTAAATAGTATTAATGATGTTTGTGAATCTTGAGTAAAAATTATGTTAATTATTATTAATCTAATTGTTATTATTTTAAGTAAAAGAATTGCAAGTATTCGCATAACCACGGGATCTCTGTTTGTGTATGAATGCACGGATTTGTTTTTGTTATGAGAGGAACGCCTTAGAAAGCATGGTGTAGGCCACCTGTGGCTCGCATCCGATCCCACGATCGTCGTCGCCCCTAAATCAACACAACAGGTATTTAGTATTTACGATTATAATAAGTAATATTTCTTTTATAATAATATTGCAGCAGGTGGTGTAGTGGTAGGACACTCGCCTGGCGTTCCGCGAGCGCTATGTCATGGGTTCGTATCCTGGCCGGGGAGGATTTACTGGGCGCAAATCCTAAACTGTAGCCTCTGTTTAACGCAACAGTAAAATGTGTACTTGGATGAAAAAACGATTCTTCGCGGCGGGGATCGTATTCCAGGGACCTGCCCGAAACGCTACTCGTACTAGTGGCTGTACAAGAATGTAACAACTCTTGTATATATCTCAGGTTAGGGGCTAGGCATTTACACTCTTAGGTCAGCAAACTAGCTAGAAAGTTAGACTATTAGACTCCACTGGTCAATCGGGGCCCTGCATGACTCAGCTTATCCTAACCTAGCCCAGCTTAAACCATCTTAGCATAGTTCATTCTAGCTGTGCATAGTGCTTGCACAGCCTTGCTTATCCTAGTTTACCTCTTCCTAGCCTACCGTAGCCAAGCCTATCCCAGTATACCCTTACCTAGTCTTGCCTAGCCTAACCCTGCCTTGCTATTAAACATGACCAGTCCTTCCTACCCTAGCCAAGCCCTGACCAGCTAAGCCAAGCCAATCCCTGCCAAGATTTAGCATAGCCTAAGGAGGCCTGGTCGACGACCGGGCCGCGGGGACACTAAGCCCCGGAAGCACCTCAAGGTAGCCTCAAGGTAGGTAGCCTTGCCTTTTTATTAATATATAGAGGGTACCACCTCTGGTTGAGTATGTAGGAACCCTCCACTTATAGGGTTGAGGGTTCCATATATATATATATATATATATATATATATATATATATATATATATATATATATATATATATATATATATATATATATATATATATATATATATATATATATATATATATATATATATATATATATATATATATATATATATATATATATATATATATATATATATATATATATATATGCGGAAAATCCACAGAGAAATATGCAATGAGGTGAACGTTTCGGCTTTGTTAAAGCCTTTGTCAACACCAGACTGACCACGGGATCAGTTAGATCAGTTGCGTTAGGTCAGTCTAGTGTTGACAAAGGCTTTAACAAAGCCGAAACGTTCACCTCATTTCATATTTCTCTGTGGATTTTCCGCATAAAATGATCAGTGTTTTGTGATCGTCAATTGCATATATATATATATATATATATATATATATATATATATATATATATATATATATATATATATATATATATATATATATATATATATAATATAAATAATGTGTGTGTAAACATGCCACGTGTGTGTAAATCACAAAAATTAACACTTGATGAAAAATGTGACAGTGTCAGACCACGGAGGAAGAATTGAAACAGGAATTTCCTTAAGTACTTTCATATATTAATACATCTTCAGAAGGAATAATTTTTTATATAAATTTAATTAAAAAAAATCATTCCTCCATGGTCTGACAGTCATATATATATATATATATATATATATATATATATATATATATATATATATATATATATATATATATATATATATATATATATATATATATTCAGGCAGGATATATAAAATATTATATATATATATATATATATATATATATATATATATATATATATATATATATATATAATGTGTGTGTGTACTCACCTAGTTGTGCTTGCGGTGGTTGAGCTCTGGCTCTTTGTCCCGTATGTATGTATTCATATATATATATATATATATATATATATATATATATATATATATATATATATATATATATATATATATATATATATATATATATATATATATATATATATATATATATATATATATATATAATATTTTTATATATCCTGCCTGAAATGCTGCGTGTACTAGTGGCTTTACAAGATAGTTCTTATAAAGATAGCATTTTGTGGTTATTCTCTATATCTGGTTCACCTAACAGTAAATAAGTACCTGGGAGTTAGACAGCTGCTATGGGCTGCTTCCTAGGGATGTGTGTGTGTGTTTGTATTCATGTTGAATTTTACAAAGTAGGAAGAGATGTTTGTAAAAAAAAAAAAATCAAATATTTTTGAAAGTATAAGTAGATTTGATATTTTTCTTTAATTGTTTATGTCTGCTGTCTCGCCTCCTTTATAAAATGGCATCATTCTTGCTTTTTTAAGGATATCAGGAAAAGTAAGGCACTCCAGAGATTTGTTGACTCCTTCCTAGTGTTGCCTAGCCCAGCCCAGCCTAGACAAGGCAGGCTGGGCATCCTAGCCTCACGCAGCTTTGCCCCAACCTACATGTAGCATCCCAGTCCATCCTAAGTGATCATTACCTTACTGGCTGTGTTTTCTCTTCAGCCCTGAATGTAATGTGGTGGAACATAAGCAGATACATATCAGGTCTTAGAGAATCTGTACTTCATACATTTCTTAATAATGTCTCACAAATATTTAAATAATTAAAAAAAAATTGTATAATAACTTCATATTATTCTTGCAATTTATTTTTGCATTTTTTTTATACAAAATTTACATTTTAAAAGATTACCTCTATTTTTAGATTGATGACTTGAAGACTACAGTGCCATCCACAGCAAATCATGGTCTTAAAATATCTCCTAGCAATGACGAGACCAATTTTCACAGAGATCAAATTTTTGCTAAGCAGTAGTCACAGGTAAATATATATTATATATATAATATTATATATATAATATTATATATATAAAATTAACTACTTCTTTGCTCAAAGCACCTTTAGACATTCTGAGAGTTGTGCTATTTTATTAAAAAATTAATTAGGCTATATTTTAATGTTTTGTAATGTTTTCATTACTTTTTTTGTTTTGAAATATAAATTGTTGAGTTTTGAAACATTTTGACATTAACTATACCTGAATATTTATAAACCAAAAAATACCAGAACTATGTCCTTGACAATTGCACTAAGAAGTCTTTGCCAAAATCAGGTGCTCAGTGCAGTAGTTAAAAACTTAAAAGTTGTACCACCTCTGGTGCAAGATTAGGGACCCATAGCCTCAGAGAAGAAAATAGAGAGTACTCAGAGAAGGCCTTGAATTTTGAATTGGCAGGCTGTTTGTGTGTGTTTCGACGTAAGCTTGCTGACACCAAATGTAGTTACCTAAGTGTAGTTACAGGATTAGAGGTACGCTCGTGGTGTCCCGTCTACCCAGCACTCTTTGTCACATAATGCTTTGAAACTACTGACGGTCTTGGCCGCCACCACCTTCTCACTTAACTTGTTCCAACCGTGTACCACTCTGTATGCGAAAGGAAATTTTTTTATATTTCTTTGGCATCTTTGTTTAGTTAGTTTAAATCTATGACCTTTTGTTCTTGAAGTTCCAGGTCTCGGGAAATCTTCCCTATTGATTTTATCAATTCCTGTTACTATTTTGTACATAGTGATTTTATCACCTCTTTTTGTTGTCTTCTAGTTTTGGCATATATAATGCCTCTGACCTCTCCACATAGCTCTTGCCCTTTAGTTCTGGGAGCCACTTAGTAGCATGTCTTTGCACCTTTTCCAGTTTGTTGATGTGCTTCTTAAGATATGGGCACCACACAACCGCTGCATATTCTAGCCTTGGCCGAACAAAACTCGTGAACAATTTCTTTAGTATTTCGCCATCCATGTATTTAAACAAAATTCTGAAGTTAGAAAGCGTGGCATAGGCTCCTCACACAACGTTCTTTATGTGGGCCTCAAGTGATAGTTTTCTATCTAGAATCAACCCTAGACCTCTTTCTTTTATCAGAATTATATAAAGATTTCTCACATAATTTGTAGGTTGTGTGGGATCTATGTTCTATTCCACATTCCATAACATGGCATTTATTCACATTAAATTTCATTTGCCAAGTGGTGCTCCATATACTTATTTTGTCCAGGTTTTCTTGAAGGGCATGACAATCATCTAAATTTCTTATCCATCCCATTATCTTAGCATCATCAGCAAACATGTTTATATAATTCTGTATTCCAACTGGTAGATCATTTATGTAGACAATGAACATTTCTGGTGCATGTACTGTGGTACTCCACTTGTGACACTTCTCCAGTCCGATTGCCTCTGATTACTGCCCTCATTTTTCTATCAGTCAGAAAATTTTTCAGCCATGTTAGAAGCTTACCTGTCACCCATCCAAAATTTTCTAGTTTCCAGAACAACCTCTTATGTGGAACTCTGTCGAAAGCCTTTTTTATGTCTAGATAGATGCAGTCGACCCAACTACCTTTTTCCTTTAAAATCTCTGTGGCTCAATCATAGAAACTGAGTAAATTCGATACACAGGATCTTCCAGATCGAAAACAATACTGTCTGTGTGATATTATATAATTTCTCTCCAGGTGTTCTACCCATTTAGTTTTTATTATTTTTTTTTCAATCTTTTCACTGTTACACTTGTCAATGATTCAGGTCTATAACTGAGAGAGGTGGGGTCTTCCCTGTTGCCACTTTTGTAGATTGGAACTATGTTAGCCTTTTTCCACATGTTTGCTATGACTCCTGTACACAGGGATGCCTGAAAGATCAGGTGAAGTGGAGGCTGAGCTCAGATGCACATTCTCTCAGAACCCATGGTGAAACTCCATCTGGACCAACTGCTTTGTTCTTACTTAGCTACTTTAGCATATTTTCCACTTCATCTCTAGACACCTCTATACGCTCTATGATGTTCTCAGAAATTCTTATTGTGTCTGGTTCTCTTAAGATTTCATTTTGTATAAACACACTTTGGAACTTTTGGTTTAATGTTTCACACAT
Source organism: Procambarus clarkii (assembly GCF_020424385.1). NCBI lineage: Eukaryota > Metazoa > Arthropoda > Malacostraca > Decapoda > Cambaridae > Procambarus > Procambarus clarkii. The sequence continues at coordinate 22,273 of NW_025573847.1, read as the reverse complement.
TGCATTATCATTTTCTGTGAATCCGTTTCCTATTTTCAACCTCTGGATATTATCCTTTACCTGCAATTTGTTGTTTATGAATTTGTAGAATAGGCCCAGTTCTGTTTTACATTTATCCATTATCCCTTTTTAAAAATTTCTTTCTGCCTCTTCCCTTACTGCTGTATAGTTGTTTCTCGCATCTTTGTATCGCTGGTATGATTGGGGGTTTGGCTTCTTTCTATTTTGATACCTGCTTGATGGGGTTCTGCTCTTCTACCCCCCAAGCCCGGCCCGAGGCCAGGCTCGACTTATGAGAGTTTGGTCCACCAGGCTGTTGCTTGGAGCGGCCCGCAGGGCCACATACCCACCACAGCCCGGCTGATCCGGAACTTCTCTTAGAAAACAGTCCAGTTTTCTCCTGAAGATGTCCACGGTTGTTCCGGCAATATTTCTTATAGTCGCTGGGAGGACGTTGAACAACCGCGGACCTCTGATGTTTATACAGTGCTCTCTGATTGTGCCTGTGGCACCTCTGCTCTTCACTGGTTCAATCTTGCATTTTTTTCCATATCGTTCACTCCAGTACGTTGTTATTTTACTGTGTAGATTTGGGACCTGGCCCTCCAGTATCTTCCATGTGTATATTATTTGGTATCTCTCTCGTCTCCTTTCTAGAGAGTACATTTGGAGAGCTTTGAGACGATCCCAATAATTTAGGTGTTTTATCTCGTCTATGCGTGCCGTATATGTTCTCTGTATTCCCTCTATTTCAGCAATCTCTCCTGCTCTGAAGGGGGAAGTGAATACTGAGCAGTACTCGAGACGGGACAACATAAGTGACTTGAAGAGTACAACCATTGTGATGGGATCCCTGGATTTGAAAGTTCTCATAATCCATCCGATCATTTTTCTGGCCGACGCAATATTTGCTTGGTTATGCTCCCTAAACGTTAGATCGTCGGACATCATTATTCCCAAATCCTTGACATGCTGTTTTTCTACTATGGGAAGATTCGATTGTGTTTTGTACCCTGTATTATGTTTCAGATCCTCATTTTTGCCGTACCTGAGTACCTGAAATTTATCACTGTTAAACATCATGTTATTTTCTGCTGCCCAATCGAAAACTTTGTTGACATCTGCTTGTAGTTTTTCAATGTCTTTCATTCCATGTTTGTGTCTTTTGGTCTGTGGCCCTCTCTCAATTTCTGTTGAACCAATCCTGTTTTCTGGCCCTGCATCTCTGTTTTGGTATGAATGTTTGTGTGCCTTCATTGTATATTTTGCAAAATTTGGCATACATTTAATTTACTTCCCTGTCTAGCAACAAGTCTGCCTAATTACTTATTAAAAAAAATTTGAAGTTCCCCATAGTGACCTCTCTCTCTTGAAATCAAGTTTATCAACTGTTTCAATGTCCCCATTTTCTGTGTGTGTGTGTTTGGAGGCTAAGCTTGCTGATACCATGTGTGTGTGTGTTTGGAGGCTAAGCTTGCTGATACCATGTGTGTGTGTGTTTGGAGGCTAAGCTTGCTGATACCATGTGTGTGTGTGTGTGTGTGTTTGGAGGCTAAGCTTGCTGATACCGTTTGTGTGTGTGTGTGTTTGGAGGCTAAGCTTACTGAGTTGTGTGTGTGTGTGTGTGTTTAGAGGCTAAGCTTGATGATACCATGTGTGTATTTGGAGGCTAAGCTTGCTGATACCATGTGTGTGTGTGTGTGTTTGGAGGCTAAGCTTGCTGATACCGTGTGTGTGTGTGTGTGTTTGGAGGCTAAGCTTGCTGATACCATGTGTGTGTGTGTGTTTGGAGGCTAAGCTTGCTGATACCATGTGTGTGTGTGTGTTTGGAGGCTAAGCTTGCTGATACCATGTGTGTGTGTGTGTTTGGAGGCTAAGCTTGCTGATACCATGTGTGTGTGTGTGTTTGGAGGCTAAGTTTGCTAACACCGTGTGTGTACTCACCTGTTTAAATAATAATAGGGGTGTGTACCACGTCTGGTGCAATTGTAGGGACCCACAGCCTTGAAGAAAATAGAGTATTCAGAGAAGACCTTGTGGATTCTCACTGAACACTAATCTTTTCTTCTCCTATCACCCTTCTTATTTTGTTTTATGCTGTATTCTATTATATATCATATAAATACATAGCCAAATGGCAATATTTATTATGTCTATACAAAAAGAAGACATCCACTTTATTTTTTTTCTCTCCTTTGTTTCTATGTGGATTTTGTTGTGACTAATGATTCTCCTCCTTCCCATCAACAGGTCTTCCTCACTGGGCTTGCTCGGCTTTTGTGTTACTGTGAGGGTGCCATCATCGTTTACCCTTCAAGACTGACTCATGCTGGCATTGCATTTGTGGACTTCCCTTCACAGTAAACAGTCCTCCATATGGTGATTGTCCAGGGCAAGCAGGGTGTGACTGCCATCTTGGAGAAGCAGGGTCTTTTAATATGAAGAATCTTCCGTCTTCTCTACTTACGCCAGCTTGTGCCGGCCTTGCATTCTTGTTACTTCATGGCCCTTGGGCCTTTTTTATTTATTTTACATAATAAATTTTTTTATTAATACCCGTGTTTCACAAGAGATCCTTAACATTTTAAGCACCAATTGTATTGACTAATGTACGTCTTGTAACCTTTAAGACATAAATAGACAAGACATAGATAAATGAGTGAATAATGCTGAGTGACTAGGTTAGGGCGAGGAACATAGTTCAGTGTCTGGCTTTGGAAGAATGCCTACTGTTTTAGAAACCTTATTGCCATGATCATAATCGTATGGGTTAAAAAGCATTTGTTGTCACTCCTACACTGTGGCTTGTTGAGCTTGAAACCTTTGCTCCTTGTTCGTGTTACATCTGACCTTTTGAAGAAATTGTATGAATCAATATCCTCCAAATTGTTCAGTATTTTAAAGGTTTCGCTCTATTACTCTCTCATTTGCATATATCTAAGCATATAGATTAGATATAGATTTAGATTAGATTTTTTAGTCAGGTAAAGGTACATACATTGCAGATGAGTTACAAAGGGAAAGACATTGACTAGAGTTCACTAGCTCTATTGGAAGAGAAACGTCTGCAAGACAAGTGTGGGCAAAAATTAAGGTAGCAGCGGCTCACAACGACCCCCAACGGCTTCATTTTGTATCTTCTCCAACTTGCCCATCCTACCTTTACCAAAACAAGAAATGACAGGTGCAGCATAATCAATAAGAAATCTTACAGTACTCAAGTACATCATTCGTAGCACTTGGACTCCCACTCCTTTCCACAGCATGCCAAGGCCTTCAGAGGTTGTAATCTCTTCCGACATTGACTCAACAGTCTGTTCATCTCAGTTTCCAAACTCTCATAGGTATATCCAACATATATGCCTAAATATTTATATATATTAACTCTATATTTTTACCGTTTATTTCCAATATAATGGGCCTCCGACTTCTACATTCAAACTTTAGTTTTGTCTTCATTAACCACTAGTCCCATGTGGTGACACTGGTTTCCGAAATTGTCCAACACTGTTTGAACCTTTGAAATATCTTTGCCCTGAAACAAAATATCATCAGCATATATGATTGGAGTTACCCAATTTGAGTATTTCTCAGATGCTATCTTATTCATTAGTACATTAAACAGGGTGAGACTCAACACTCCTCCCTGAGGTGTGCAGAGTTCTTGACCTTGATACCTTGAACCATACAACCTTGATACCACACCTGAGCCTTCCTTTCCTGAAGATAATCCCCTATCCAGCGCAATAATCTCCCTTCAACACCAAGACCAGCTAATTCATATAAAATAACCTCTTTGTTGGCTTTATCAAAAGCTCCTTATAAATCAATAAAAATTCTATAATAATCATTACCATTAGCTAGACATTTAATAATACAGTCAGAGGTACTTTTTCCTCTGAGGAACCCGAAAAATTATTAGACAGCTGATCACCTATTATATACAAAAGTTTATTTAAAATGATCCTCTCCATCATTTTACAAAAACACGAGGTTAAAGGCACAGGTCTGTACTCTCCATTGGCTTTAGGGATAAGGATGATCATAGTTCTTTTTCATTTACTGGGAATTCTGCCCTCTTTATAACTAATATTAAAGAGGTCTAACAGCGGGCTTTTCGTCATAATGGCAAGTTCATTAAGTATTTCATAAGTTACTCCATCCTCCCCAGGGGGCGGTAGATTTCCCAACTTTAATCGCCGTTATTAGTTCTTCTCTGGTAATACCTGTGCAAGTGACATCACCACTGTTACCTGCTGTAAGTATAAAATCCTTTCTTAGATCTTTCCAAGAATCAAACGACTCTCTCGTTACAGCGGGTAATTAAATGAACTAAGTTTGGCAGCTTCCGCCCATTTATTTACGAGACCTTTTTCAATTCCTTACTGGTCAGGATGTGCAACAAAATTATGCGTTTTACCCCTTATTTCATTTATGTCTTGCCAGATTTCCTTCAAGTTTGTTATTCCTAACTTTCTCTGCAAACTCCTGCCAATACTTGCTCCAAATTTCCTTTCTCTTCTCCGCACACTTTTATGGGGGGATGCTTTTCTATACCAGATGTTTTCCGGTTCAATGTTGCATTAAATACATGTACCTCCTTAATTAAATCTTAATAAAATGCTTCTGCCGAATCTGGCTTATAAGTATCATACCAAGACTTAATATGACCAACAAGACCCCTTAATTCTCCCTTATTAAACTTTAAGCTTTTCCTCTGAAGGCAGGCATGCTTTTTATCTAGTTTAAGCTGTATTTGTAATGCAAAATCTCTTAGCATTTCATCCACAGTAAGACAATTCTCCTCTATGCCCTCAGCATTTATCAAACAAGCATAATCTAATCTCCCTTCCCTCAGATGAGGAGAGGGCTCGCCCAGCAGTTGAACATCTTCATGTTCAACATGTTCATCTTCATGTTCAGATTGTTACCATCCCTATCCCCAGTTTCCTGGAGTGCGGCTATGTTAATATTCTCTCTAAGAGTATAATAGTGTACATCCACCGCTCTAGTTTTTAATCCATTAACGTTCCAAGATATGGTCACTGCTTGCATCACAAGCGGGGATGTTTCTGGCGGGGGAGAGAGAAACAATTGCGCAGCGCGTCCCGCGGCGTTGCGCGGGCAGTTTGGGGCCGTATAAATACGGGCGCACAATGGGGCTCCGCCTCACTCCGCCTGCCCTCGCCGCTGCCCTCGCAATATGGGATAGAGACCAAGGCCCGGGGGAGGTGAGCTACGCGACAAAAAATCGACGCACGCTCCGACTGGACCAGGTATCGCTTACATGGTCAGGAATCAACACTCTTCGGATCCTACAAGCACAGATCCTACAAGCGCTCCTGTCACCAGGCGAGATTTCTCCAGGATCCTACGCACTGCCCTCTCGGCGCTAGGCTTGACTTCAGATGACTACGCTCCGCACCCAGCTGTCTCGGGACGGGCTCGCCACATCAGAAATAATGGCAAACGGCAGGCGGAAGAGCAACAGTAGTGCTCACATCCTACGTCAGACGGGACGTTGTTGCTCTGCTACATTGAGTGCCTCACGCGGCCAGCTGGCACTCGCCCTTCGGGGGGGGGGTCCGGCCGCTGGCCTGCGGTGGGGGTGCAGCGCCGGTCCCCAAGTGTCCCGCTGTCCGCAGCTAATACTTTGCCCAGTCTAGGTGCTAGTAAGCCCTACTTGTAGTCACACCCCCTTCTCCTTGTCCATTAGGTCTTTTACGGCCTCTTGGCCGGGTACATTACGTGTTATGTGGTCTCTCACTTATTAGTTATTCTTTGTGTCCTGCCTGTTATATCCTAGTGTTATATAATTACTACACATTTGCACTCGGCCTTAATTCTAGTACCAGTTAACCTTTAGGTTTCTGCAGAATTAGTTTCCATGTCACTATAGGCTAAGGTCTCATACTTACTACGGGTGTACCTTTTAAGTTAAATCTAGTCCTTGGAATTGTTACTGTTAATTCTTACTTTATATATTTACTTTATATATTTTAATATAAACGTTATATATTCCTTAAATTATATTTGAAACTTTGTATATTTACATGTTCAATATTAAGTTTTATATAATATCAACTTTGTTAAGTCTATAATATAAACCGTGTTTAATATAAACTTTATATAATTACTTACTTTATGTGAACTTTATATATTTACATGTTCTGCAGAATTTAATCTTCAATAAACTTTAACGCCCCATACTGCCAGTATCTTTCTCCCCCTGGTCAGAAAATGGTCACTGCTTGCATCACAAGCGGGGATGTTTCTGGCGGGGGAGAAAGAAACAATTGCGCAGCGCGTCCCGCGGCGTTGCGCGGGCAGTTTGGGGCCGTATAAATACGGGCGCACAATGGGGCTCCGCCTCACTCCGCCTGCCCTCGCCGCTGCCCTCGCAAAACCCCACCCTCCCCCCCCTTTGCAAGCGGCTGCTTTTGTACCCCCGTCATGCTTTGCACAGTTGTCCCGATTGTCTCCCCACTGCATGTGGGAAGGGGGGTGCAGCGCCGGTCCCCAAGTGTCCCGCTGTCCGCAGCTAATACTTTGCCCAGTCTAGGTGCTAGTAAGCCCTACTTGTAGTCACACCCCCTTCTCCTTATCCATTAGGTCTTTTACGGCCTCTTGGCCGGGTACATTACGTGTTATGTGGTCTCTCACTTATTAGTTATTCTTTGTGTCCTGCCTGTTATATCCTAGTGTTATATAATTACTACACATTTGCACTCGGCCTTAATTCTAGTACCAGTTAACCTTTAGGTTTCTGCAGAATTAGTTTCCATGTCACTATAGGCTAAGGTCTCATACTTACTACGGGTGTACCTTTTAAGTTAAATCTAGTCCTTGGAATTGTTACTGTTAATTCTTACTTTATATATTTACTTTATATATTTACTTTATATATTTTTTAATATAAAACGTTATATATTCCTTAAATTATATTTGAAACTTTGTATATTTACATGTTCAATATTAAGTTTTATATAATATCAACTTTGTTAAGTCTATAATATAAACCGTGTTTAATATAAACTTTATATAATTACTTACTTTATGTGAACTTTATATATTTACATGTTCTGCAGAATTTAATCTTCAATAAACTTTAACGCCCCATACTGCCAGTATCTTTCTCCCCCTGGTCAGAAAAATATTATCAATCTACTTTCATCCATGAACTCCGTAATATTTTTTCTTTCTCCTCACTTGCACAACTACTACTAACATCGAAGGTAATAGTATTCATATCTATTTTCTTTGTTATTTCTGTATACCTTTTTACTTTAACGAAGGTACCCCCCAGGTGTAGGGAGGAATGATCTTTTCCAGGTATATTTTGAAAATCAGTATCGTTTTGCCACGTACCGCTTCGGTGGGTAGGCGGTTCCATGAGTTAATAACTCTGTGGGTGAAAAAGTATCTCCTGTAACTGGTAACTGGCTATTCAGACGAAGGACTTCGGGTAGATGTAGTTTACATGGACCTGAACAACGGTCGTAGTCTGCTGTCTGCTCTGTGTCGAGGCTGTAGCGTCTTGGGTCGATTAGAACTGTACACGCCGAGTGCTACATTCTTGACTGGAGATTGTACTGTGTGCTATTCGATTGATTGATGAAGATTAAGCCACTCAAGAGGTGACACGGGCATGAATACTCCGTAAGTGGTGGCCCTTTTGAGCCATTACCAGTATCAAGAGCTGATACTGGAGATCTGTGGAGGTGCGACTGCACCCTGCGTGACGGGAGATGTCTCCCGTGTGGTGTGTGCTATTCTGATTTATTTATAAAGATTAAGCCACCCAAGAGGTGGCACGGGCATGAATAGCCCGTAATGTGCTATTCTCAAGTCGCTTGCTTATGTACGGTGACGACACCTCACAGTAAGATATAGAAGGGTGGAAAACCGTTACCTGTAAATAGGGATAGGATTAATGCTTGTGTAATTAGTTATGCCATTATGATGATGAGATAATGGAGTATAAGGATTACTCGATCACTACATCACCTTCAACTGTTACTAGGGGAACTATTCCATGGTCCAGCGATTTTCTGAAAAGGAGTTTCACTGGCAAGCATAGTGAATTAAGAGCATAAGAATAAAGGTAACTGCAGAAGGCCTATTGGCCCATACGAGGCAGCTCCTATCTATAACCATCCAAACCCACTCATATACATGTCCAACCCACGCTTGAAACAATCGAGGGACCCCACCTCCACCACGTTACGCGGTAATTGGTTCCACAAATCAACAACCCTGTTGCCAAACCAGTATTTACCCAAGTCTTTCCTAAATCTAAACTTATCCAATTTATACCCATTGTTTTGTGTTCTGTCATGTGTTGATACTTTTAATACCCTACTAATATCCCCTTTGTTATGTCCATTCATCCACTTGTAAACCTCTATCATATCACCCCTAACTCTTCGCTTTTCCAGTGAATGCAATTTAAGCTTTGTTAATCTTTCTTCATATAAAAGATTTCTATTTTGGGGAATTAACTTAGTCACCCTACTCTAGACACGTTCAAGTGAATTTATATTCATTCTATAATATGGCGACCAAAACTGAACTGCATAATGTAAATGGGGCCTAACCAGAGCAAGATATAGCTGAAGAACCACACCAGGTGTCTTGTTACTAACGCTTCGATTAATAAATCCCAGTGTCCTATTTGCCTTATTACGAGCATTCATGCATTGATCCTTTTGTTTTAAATTCTTACTAATCATAACTCCCAGATCCCTTTCACAATCCGACTTCGCAATCTCAACACCATCTAGCTCGTATCTTGTAACTATCATCATTACCTAGTCTCAAAACTTTACATTTATCAGCATTAAACTGCATCTGTCAATCTTTTGACCATTTCAAAACCCTATTTAGATCAACTTGAAGTGATAGTGAGTCTTCTTCCATGTTAATTTTCCTACCTATTTTTGTATCATCTGCAAATTTGCAAAAGTTGCTACTCAACATAAGAACACAAGAACACAAGAACAAAGGCAACTGCAGAAGGCCCACCGGCCCATACGAGGCAGCTCCTACCTACAACCACCCAATTAATTTGCCAGTTCCTTTACGACTTGGGACTTAAATCCATTTGCACTTTGGGCTTCTGAGTCTTTTAGTTTGTCAATGCTCTTCCTGATTGTGTCGCGTGTAATTGGTATTTCTCTTAATTCATTCTCCTTACCTCCGACAAACATTTGTGTTGGTGATGGGATGTCATTCAAGCTTTCTAGTGTGAACACTGATGTTAGGTATTCATTGAGAGTGTTTGCCGCCCTTTTATGATACAACTTAAAATTGTTAGTCTCATCTTTTATGGGTCCTACGGAGTCAGTTCTTTGTTTGGGTTTTACTTCGTATATACTTGCCCGAAACGCTATGCGTATTAGTGGCTTTAGGTATTGTATTTTAAATTTTAAAATTTTGCCCCGAGGTGCGAGTTTATTGGGAGTACTTAGCTGTATCATTAGCAAGGTAATTAACTATAGTTTGCTGTCCTCCGTCCTTTAACAAATCCATTGACCCCTCCCCTAACCTGCCTATTTTGTGCAATAGTCGGTTTAGGATGATCCTTTCAAGCATCTTCCAAGTGCATTACATGAGACTGATAGGTCTATAATTGCCAGGGTCATTGGGTTTCGGTATTGGGACCATTATTGCATGTTTCCATTGTTCGAGCAACACTCCACATAGGAATGACTTGTTAAACAGGTGGAGTAGTGGATTGCCAGACACTTCACACAGTGCATTGAGTATGTCGTAGGTGACGCCATCTTCACCAGGTGCTGTACTTTTACCCTTTTCATAGCCCCCTTTACTTCCTTGGCTGTAATTGGTTCCCCATACTCGTCATCACTAGATTGTGCTCTTTTTATCCTAATCCTTCTGTCATTATGTCGGAGGAGCTGTTCCCTGCTTACTTCTGCAGGGAGGGAGGAGGATGATGCTGCATCACTCCACTTGTGAATTAGTTCTTCAGCCTTACCCTGGGGGTCGTTGTGAGCCGCAGGCCGGGCTCTGCTCCCCTTAGCTACCTTAATTTTTGCCCACACTTGTCTTGCAGACGTTTCTCTTCCAATAGAGCTAGTGAACTCTAGTCATTGTCTTTCCCTTTGTAACTCATCTGCAATGTATGTACCTTTACCTGACTAAAAAATCTAATCTAAATCTATATCTAATCTATATGCTTAGATATATGCAAATGAGAGAGTAATAGAGCGAAACCTTTAAAATACTGAACAATTTGGAGGATATTGATTCATACAATTTCTTCAAAAGGTCAGATGTAACACGAACAAGGAGCAAAGGTTTCAAGCTCAACAAGCCACTGTGTAGGAGTGACAACAAATGCTTTTTAACCCATACGATTATGATCATGGCAATAAGGTTTCTAAAAAATTAGGCATTCTTCCAAAGCCAGACACTGTACTATGTTCCTCGCCCTAACCTAGTCACTCAGTATTATTCACTCATTTATCTATGTCTTGTCTATTTATGTCTTAAAGGTTACAAGACGTACATTAGTCAATACAATTGGTGCTTAAAATGTTAAGGATCTCTTGTGAAACACGGGTATTAATAAAAAAATTTATTATGTAAAATAAATAAAAAAGGCCCAAGGGCCATGAAGTAACAAGAATGCAAGGCCGGCACAAGCTGGCACAAGCTGGCGTAAGTAGAGAAGACGGAAGATTCTTCATATTAAAAGACCCTGCTTCTCCAAGATGGCAGTCACACCCTGCTTGCCCTGGACAATCACCATATGGAGGACTGTTTACTGTGAAGGGAAGTCCACAAATGCAATGCCAGCATGAGTCAGTCTTGAAGGGTAAACGATGATGGCACCCTCACAGTAACACAAAAGCCGAGCAAGCCCAGTGAGGAAGACCTGTTGATGGGAAGGAGGAGAATCATTAGTCACAACAAAATCCACATAGAAACAAAGGAGAGAAAAAAAATAAAGTGGATGTCTTCTTTTTGTATAGACATAATAAATATTGCCATTTGGCTATGTATTTATATGATATATAATAGAATACAGCATAAAACAAAATAAGAAGGGTGATAGGAGAAGAAAAGATTAGTGTTCAGTGAGAATCCACAAGGTCTTCTCTGAATACTCTATTTTCTTCAAGGCTGTGGGTCCCTACAATTGCACCAGAGGTGGTACACACCCCTATTATTATTTAAACAGGTGAGTACACACACGGTGTTAGCAAACTTAGCCTCCAAACACACACACACACATGGTATCAGCAAACTTAGCCTCCAAATACACACATGGTATCATCAAGCTTAGCCTCTAAACACACACACACACATGGTATCAGCAAACTTAGCCTCCAAACACACACACACACATGGTATCAGCAAGCTTAGCCTCCAAATACACACATGGTATCATCAAGCTTAGCCTCTAAACACACACACACACACATAAACGGTATCAGCAAGCTTAGCCTCCAAACACACACACACACACACACACACACACACACACACACACACACACACACACACACACATACATGGTATCAGCAAGCTTAGCCTCCAAACACACACACATACATGGTATCAGCAAGCTTAGCCTCCAAACACACACACACATGGTATCAGCAAGCTTAGCCTCCAAATACACACATGGTATCATCAAGCTTAGCCTCTAAACACACACACACACATGGTATCAGCAAGCTTAGCCGCTAAACACACACACATACATGGTATCAGCAAGCTTAGCCTCCAAACACACACACACATGGTATCAGCAAGCTTAGCCTCCAAATACACACATGGTATCATCAAGCTTAGCCTCTAAACACACACACACACATGGTATCAGCAAGCTTAGCCTCCAAACACACACACACATATGGTATCAGCAAACTTAGCCTCCAAATACACACATGGTATCATCAAGCTTAGCCTCTAAACACACACACACACATGGTATCAGCAAGCTTAGCCTCCAAACACACACACACACATGGTATCAGCAAGCTTAGCCTCCAAACACACACACACACACACATGGTATCAGCAAGCTTAGCCTCCAAACACACACACACACATGGTATCAGCAAGCTTAGCCTCCAAACACACACACACACACACACATGGTATCAGCAAGCTTAGCCTCCAAACACACACACACACATGGTATCAGCAAGCTTAGCCTCCAAACACACACACACAGAAAATGGGGACATTGAAACAGTTGATAAACTTGATTTCAAGAGAGAGAGGTCACTATGGGGAACTTCAAATTTTTTTTAATAAGTAATTAGGCAGACTTGTTGCTAGACAGGGAAGTAAATTAAATGTATGCCAAATTTTGCAAAATATTCAATGAAGGCACACAAACATTCATACCAAAACAGAGATGCAGGGCCAGAAAACAGGATTGGTTCAACAGAAATTGAGAGAGGACCACAGACCAAAAGACACAAACATGGAATGAAAGACATTGAAAAACTACAAGTAGATGTCAACAAAGTTTTCGATTGGGCAGCAGAAAATAACATGATGTTTAACAGTGATAAATTTCAGGTACTCAGGTACGGCAAAAATGAGGATCTGAAACATAATACAGGGTGCAAAACACAATCGAATCTTCCCATAGTAGAAAAACAGCATGTCAAGGATTTGGGAATAATGATGTCCGACGATCTAACGTTTAGGGAGCATAACCAAGCAAATATTGCGTCGGCCAGAAAAATGATCGGATGGATTATGAGAACTTTCAAATCCAGGGATCCCATCACAATGGTTGTACTCTTCAAGTCACTTATGTTGTCCTGTCTCGAGTACTGCTCAGTATTCACTTTCCCCTTCAGAGCACGGTTGCACGGTTGTTCCTGCCGGAACAACCGTGGACATCTTCAGGAGAAAACTGGACTGTTTTCTAAGAGAAGTTCCGGATCAGCCGGGATGTTGTGGGTATGTGGCCCTGCGGGCCGCTCCAAGCAACAGCCTGGTGGACCAAACTCTCACAAGTCGAGCCTGGCCTCGGGCCGGGCTTGGGGGGTAGAAGAGCAGAACCCCATCAAGCAAGTATCAAAATAGAAAAAATCCAAACCCCCAATCATACCAGCGATACAAAGATGCGAGAAACAACTATACAGCAGTAAGGGAAGAGGCAGAAAGAAATTTTTAAAAAGGGATAATGGATAAATGTAAAACAGAACTGGGCCTATTCTACAAATTCATAAACAACAAATTGCAGGTAAAGGATAATATCCAGAGGTTGAAAATAGGAAACGGATTCACAGAAAATGATAATGCAATGTGTGAAACATTAAACCAAAAGTTCCAAAGTGTGTTTATACAAAATGAAATCTTAAGAGAACCAGACACAATAAGAATTTCTGAGAACATCATAGAGCGTATAGAGGTGTCTAGAGATGAAGTGGAAAATATGCTAAAGTAGCTAAGTAAGAACAAAGCAGTTGGTCCAGATGGAGTTTCACCATGGGTTCTGAGAGAATGTGCATCTGAGCTCAGCCTTCCACTTCACCTGATCTTTCAGGCATCCCTGTGTACAGGAGTCATAGCAAACATGTGGAAAAAAGGCTAACATAGTTCCAATCTACAAAAGTGGCAACAGGGAAGACCCCACCTCTCTCAGTTATAGACCTGAATCATTGACAAGTGTAACAGTGAAAGGATTGAAAACAAAAAAAAAAATAATAAAAACTAAATGGGTAGAACACCTTGAGAGAAATTATATAATATCACACAGACAGTATTGTTTTCGATCTGGAAGATCCTGTGTATCGAATTTACTCAGTTTCTATGATTGAGCCACAGAGATTTTAAAGGAAAAAGGTAGTTGGGTCGACTGCATCTATCTAGACATAAAAAAGGCTTTCGACAGAGTTCCACATAAGAGGTTGTTCTGGAAACTAGAAAATTTTAGATGGGTGACAGGTAAGCTTCTAACATGGATGAAAAATTTTCTGACTGATAGAAAAATGAGGGCAGTAATCAGAGGCAATCGGACTGGAGAAGTGTCACAAGTGGAGTACCACAGTACATGCACCAGAAATGTTCATTGTCTACATAAATGATTTACCAGTTGGAATACAGAATTATATAAACATGTTTGCTGATGATGCTAAGATAATGGGATGGATAAGAAATTTAGATGATTGTCATGCCCTTCAAGAAGACCTGGACAAAATAAGTATATGGAGCACCACTTGGCAAATGAAATTTAATGTGAATAAATGCCATGTTATGGAATGTGGAATAGAACATAGATCCCACACAACCTACAAATTATGTGAGAAATCTTTATATAATTCTGATAAAAGAAAGAGGTCTAGGGTTGATTCTAGATAGAAAACTATCACTTGAGGCCCACATAAAGAACGTTGTGTGAGGAGCCTATGCCACGCTTTCTAACTTCAGAATTTTGTTTAAATACATGGATGGCGAAATACTAAAGAAATTGTTCACGAGTTTTGTTCGGCCAAGGCTAGAATATGCAGCGGTTGTGTGGTGCCCATATCTTAAGAAGCACATCAACAAACTGGAAAAGGTGCAAAGACATGCTACTAAGTGGCTCCCAGAACTAAAGGGCAAGAGCTATGTGGAGAGGTCAGAGGCATTAAATATGCCAAAACTAGAAGACAACAAAAAGAGGTGATAAAATCACTATGTACAAAATAGTAACAGGAATTGATAAAATCAATAGGGAAGATTTCCCGAGACCTGGAACTTCAAGAACAAAAGGTCATAGATTTAAACTAACTAAACAAAGATGCCAAAGAAATATAAAAAAATTTCCTTTCGCATACAGAGTGGTACACGGTTGGAACAAGTTAAGTGAGAAGGTGGTGGCGGCCAAGACCGTCAGTAGTTTCAAAGCATTATGTGACAAAGAGTGCTGGGTAGACGGGACACCACGAGCGTAGCTCTAATCCTGTAACTACACTTAGGTAACTACATTTGGTGTCAGCAAGCTTACCGTCGAAACACACACAAACAGCCTGCTTATTATTCAAGGCCTTCTCTGAGTACTCTCTATTTTCTTCTCTGAGGCTATGGGTCCCTAATCTTGCACCAGAGGTGGTACAACTTTTAAGTTTTTATCTACTGCAGTGAGCACCTGATTTTGGCAAAGACTTCTTAGTGCAATTGTCAAGGACATATTTCTAGTATTTTTTTGTTTATAAATATTCAGGTATAGTTAATGTCAAAATGTTTCAAAACTCAACAATTTATATTTCAAAACAAAAAAAGTAATGAAAACATTACAAAACATTAAAATATAGCCTAATTAATTTTTTAATAAAATAGCACAACTCTCAGAATGTCTAAAGGTGCTTTGAGCAATGAAGTAGTAAATTTTATATATATAATATTATATATATAATATTATATATATAATATATATTTACCTGTGACTACTGCTTAGCAAAAATTTGATCTGTGAAAATTGGTCTCGTCATTGCTAGGAGATATTTTAAGACCATGATTTGCTGTGGATGGCACTGTAGTCTTCAAGTCATCAATCTAAAAATAGAGGTAATCTTTTAAAATGTAAATTTTGTATAAAAAAAAATGCAAAAATAAATTGCAAGAATAATATGAAATTATTATACAATTTTTTTTTAATTATTTAAATATTTGTGAGACATTATTAAGAAATGTATGAAGTACAGATTCTCTAAGACCTGATATGTATCTGCTTATGTTCCACCACATTACATTCAGGGCTGAAGAGAAAACACAGCCAGTAAGGTAATGATCACTTAGGATGGACTGGGATGCTACATGTAGGTTGGGGCTAAGCTGCGTAAGGCTAGGATGCCCAGCCTGCCTTGTCTAGGCTGGGCTGGGCTAGGCAACACTAGGAAGGAGTCAACAAATCTCTGGAGTGCCTTACTTTTCCTGATATCCTTAAAAAAGCAAGAATGATGCCATTTTATAAAGGAGGCGAGACAGCAGAAATAAACAATTAGAGAAAAATATCAAATCTACTTATACTTTCAAAAATATTTGATTTTTTTTTTTACAAACATCTCTTCCTACTTTGTAAAATTCAACATATATATATGTTGAATTTTGTCCAGGTTGAACCTGGACAAAATAAGTATATGGAGCACCACTTGGCAAATGAAATTTAATGTGAATAAATGCCATGTTATGGAATGTGGAATAGAACATAGATCCCACACAACCTACAAATTATGTGAGAAATCTTTATATAATTCTGATAAAAGAAAGAGGTCTAGGGTTGATTCTAGATAGAAAACTATCACTTGAGGCCCACATAAAGAACGTTGTGTGAGGAGCCTATGCCACGCTTTCTAACTTCAGAATTTTGTTTAAATATATATATATATATATATATATATATATATATATATATATATATATATATATATATATATATATATATATATATATATATATATATATATATATATGAGTGTCAGACGATGGAGGAATGATTTTTTTTTATTTAATTTATATAAAAAATTATTCCTTCTGAAGATGTATTAATATATGAAAGTACTTAAGGAAATTCCTGTTTCAATTCTTCCTCCGTGTTCTGACACTGTCACATTTTTCATCAAGTGTTAATTTTTGTGATTTACACACACGTGGCATGTTTACACACACATTATTTATATTATATATATATATATATATATATATATATATATATATATATATATATATATATATATATATATGTCGTACCTAATAGCCAGAACGCACTTCTCTGCCTACTATGCAAGGCAGGATTTGCCTAATAAGCCAAGTTTTCATGAATTAATTGTTTTTCGACTACCTAACCTACCTAACCAAACGTAACCTAACTTTTTCAGCTACCTAACCTAACCTAACCTAAAAAGATAGGTTAGGTTAGGTTAGGTTAGGTAGGGTTGGTTAGGTTTGGTCATATATCTACGTTAATTTTAACTCCAATAAAAAATATTGACCTCATACATAATGAAATGGGTAGCTTTATCATCTCATAAGAAAAAAAAATTGAGAAAATATAATAATTCATGAAAACTTGGCTTATTAGGCAAATCAGGCCTTGCATAGTAGGCCGAGAAGTGCGTTCTGGCTACTAGGTACGATATATATATATATATATATATATATATATATATATATATATATATATATATATATATGGAACCCTCAACCCTATAAGTGGAGGGTTCCTACAAACTCAACCAGAGGTGGTACCCTCTATATATTAATAAAAAGGCAAGGCTATGCTAAATCTAGGCAGGGATTGGCTTGGCTAAGCTGGTCAGGGCTTGGCTAGGGTAGGAAGGACTGGTCATGTTTAAAAGCAAGGCAGTGTTAGGCTAGGCAAGACTAGGTAAGGGTATACTGGGATAGGCTTGGCTACGGTAGGCTAGGAAGAGGTAAACTAGGATAAGCAAGGCTGTGCAAGCACTATGCACAGCTAGAATGAACTATGCTAAGATGGTTTAAGCTGGGCTAGGTTAGGATAAGCTGGGCCATGCAGGGCCCCGATTGACCAGTGGAGTCTAATGGTCTAACCTTCTAGCTAGTTTGCTGACCTAAGAGTGTAAATGCCTAGCCCCTAACCTGAGATATATACAAGAGTTGTTACATTCTTGTACAGCCACTAGTACGCGTAACGTTTCGGGCAGGTCCCTGAAATACGATCCCCGCCGCGAAGAATCGTTTTTTTCATCCAAGTACACAGTACGCGGAACGCCAGGCGAGTGTCCTACCACTACACCACCTGCTGCAATATTATTATACAAGAAATATTACTTATTATAATCGTAAATACTAAATACCTGTTGTGTTGATTTAGGGGCGACGACGATCGTGGGATCGGATGCGAGCCACAGGTGGCCTACACCATGCTTTCTAAGGCGTTCCTCTCATAACAAAAACAAATCCGTGCATTCATACACAAACAGAGATCCCGTGGTTATGCGAATACTTGCAATTCTTTTACTTAAAATAATAACAATTAGATTAATAATAATTAACATAATTTTTACTCAAGATTCACAAACATCATTAATACTATTTAAAAAAAAAATTATAAGACATCTAAAAACAGATATACAGACTTTGTGTGATATTTATTTCAACATTATATATTAATAGAATGTTGTAACTATTATTTTTAAATATTAGGTAGTTTCCAGCTACGTATATCGCATATAAACGTTGCAAAAAGATTTTAGACTGAATTAACACATTACACATTTATGGAGTAATTAACAACAAAACAATCTTTATTTTCATTGCAGAACATATATCAGAGCATACTAGTGACTCATACATTTAAAATAGTGTGATTTTTAAACAATTCGGTTGTAAACCCGCAGAACCGCCTACCCGCCAAAGACGTAACATAAGAAATGGTATATAATTCATTATTTTAAATTACATATATAATCATTAATAATTTTCGGCAGCTATCGAGGTTCTCCATAGGTAAATTCCTGTACTCTAACAAGATGCTACTTGCTGTTTAAATTCTTGGAAAATTGTAATGACCAGCGACATAAAATATAACAATGAAATAGTAGCTGGTAACTGTAGGTGAACGAAAAATTAAATTCCAAATTGATTAGATGTTTTTCTAAATATAAAGATCGACCTGAAGGAATTTTATGAATTATGGACTAATTAAACAAAAAAATAGGTAATTTTACTTGAAGAACAGATACCAGAGAATAGTTAGTGAGTACATTTATATTGTATAATGGGAGAAAGCCCCTGGTAGCCGCGAATTAAAATAACCACCTACATTAATTGATAACTAGGAAATAGTATCTGGAAACTTTATCTGAACGAAAACACAATACCAATTTGTTTAGATGTTTTTCTTAATATAAAGATCAACAGTAAGGAATCTTATTCATTATGGACAAATTAACAAAAAAAAACGATAATTTTCATTGAGGACCATATATTAGAGCATACTTAGTCACTTATATATTAAAAGTATTGTGTATTTTGAACCATTGGGGTTGTAAACAAACAGAACGGCCTACCCGAAAAGTCGTAACATAAAATGTTGCATATGTTTGCTAATTTATTATTTGATAAATGATTATTATTAATTTACGACAACTATAGCGGTTTCCCATTAGTTAAATTACTGTAGTCTGACTAAATGCTACTACAAAACCTATATAAATCCTGGGAAAGTCACAATGACCAGCGACATTAAAGCATAGAGGGTTAAATAGTTACAGGCAACTGTCGGCGAACGAAAAATTCATTTCCAAATTTATTAGATGTTTTCCTAAATATAAAGATCGATAGGCTGGAATTTTCTGGATTATGGCCTAATTAAGGCAAAAATATATATATTTTTACTTGAAGAACAAATATCAGAGCATAGTCAGTGAGTTATAGAATAATAAGAGTGTGGTATTTCATTGTATAACAAGAGATAGTCCATGGAAGCGAAAATAGACGTAGTTTTACACAAAATAACGTCCAAAAACAGCCGTAGAGTCAAACGGCAAACGTTGACGTTCTTTTTAAGAGGACAGGTTGCAAAAATCGGTCGATTTTCGCCGCTACCGGCCAAAAACCGCGCGATTTTCGCCGCTACCGGCCAAAAACCATGCGATTTTCGCCGCTGGCGGGCAAAAATCGTGATTTTCGCCGCTACCGGCCAAAAACCGCGCGATTTTCGCCGCTACAGGCAAAAAATCGCGCGATTTTCGCCGCTACCGGCCAAAAACCGCGCGATTTTCGCCGCTAGCGGCCAAAAATCGGGCAATTTTCGCAGGTAAATGCCAAAAATCGCGCGATTTTCGCCGCTAGCAGCCAAAAATCGGCGATTTTCGCCCTTAGCGGCCAAAAATCGGGCAAATTTCGTAGCTAGCAACCAAAAATCGTGCGAATTTCGCCGCTAGCGGCCAAAAACCATGCGATTTTAGAAGCTAGCGGCCAAAAATCGCGATTTTCGCCGCTACCGGCCAAAAGTCTGGCTATTTTCGCCTATAGCGGCAAAAAATCGGGCTATTTTCGCCGCTAGCTGCCAAAAACCGCGCGATTTTTGCCTCTAGCGGGAAAAATTGACCGATTTTCGCCGCTAGTCAAAAAAGTGGCTATTTTCCCCGCTAGCGGCCAAAAATCGGGCAATTTTTGCCACTAGCGGCCAAAAATCGCGCGATTTTCGCCGCTACCGGCCAATAACCGCTCGATTTTCGCCGCTAGCGGCCAAAAACCATGTGATTTTCGCAGCTGGCGGGCAAAAATCGCGATTTTCGCCGCTACCGGCCAAAAACCGCGCGATTTTCGCCGCTAGCGGCCAAAAACCGCGCGATTTTCGCCGCTACCGGCCAAAAATCGCGCGATTTTCGCCGCTACCGGCCAAAAATCGACCGATTTTCGCCTATAGCGGCCAAAAATCGGGCTATTTTCCCCGCTAGCGGCCAAAAATCGGTCGATTTTTGCCGCTACCGGCCAAAAACCGCGCGATTTTTGCCTCTAGCGGGAAAAATTGACCGATTTTCGCCGCTAGTCAAAAAAGTGGCTATTTTCCCCGCTAGCGGCCAAAAATCGGGCAATTTTTGCCACTAGCGGCCAAAAACCGCGCGATTTTCGCCGCTACCGGCAAAAAATCGCGTCATTTTCGCTGCTAGCGGCCAAAAAATCGGCGATTTTCGCGCCTAGCGGCCAAAAATCGGGCAAATTTCGCAGCTAGCAACCAAAAATCTTGCGAATTTCGCCGCTAGCGGCCAAAAATCGTGCGAATTTCGACGCTACCGGCCAAAAATCGTGCGATTTTTGCCGCTAGCGGCCAAAAACCGCGCGATTTTCGCCGCTACCGGCAAAAAATCGCGAGATTTTCGCCGCTACCGGCTAAAAACCGCGCGATTTTCGCCGCTAGCGGCCAAAAACCGCGCGATTATCGCCGCTAGCGGCCAAAAATCGCACTATTTTCGCCGCTACTGGCAAAAAACCGCGCGATTTTTGCCGCTAGCGGCAAAAAATCGACCGATTTTCGCCGCTAGCGGCCAAAAAAGTGGCTATTTTCGCCGCTAGCGGCCAAAAATCGGGAAATTTTCGATACTAGCGGCCAAAAACCATGCGATTTTCGCCGCTACCGGCAAAAAATCGTGCGATATTCGCCGCCACCGGCCAAAAACCGCGCGATTTTCGCCGCTAGCGGCCAAAAATCGCGCAATTTTTGCAGGTAAATGCCAAAAATCGCGCGATTTTTGCCGCTACCACCCAAAAATCGGGCGATTTTCGCCGCTACCGGCCAAAAATCGGGCGGTTTTCGCCGCTACCGGCCAAAAATCGGGCGATTTTTGCCGCTAGCGGCCAAAAATCGGTCGATTTTCGCCGCTACCGGCCAAAAACCGCGCGATTTTCGCCGCTACCGGCCAAAAACCATGCGATTTTCGCCGCTGGCGGGCAAAAATCGTGATTTTCGCCGCTACCGGCCAAAAACCGCGCGATTTTCGCCGCTACAGGCAAAAAATCGCGCGATTTTCGCCGCTACCGGCCAAAAACCGCGCGATTTTCGCCGCTAGCGGCCAAAAATCGCGCAATTTTCGCAGGTAAATGCAAAAAATCGCGCGATTTTCGCCGCTAGCAGCCAAAAATCGGCGATTTTCGCCCTTAGCGGCCAAAAATCGGGCAAATTTCGTAGCTAGCAACCAAAAATCGTGCGAATTTTGCCGCTAGCGGCCAAAAATCGTGCGAATTTCGCCGCTAGCGGCCAAAAACCATGCGATTTTAGAAGCTAGCGGGCAAAAATCGCGATTTCCCCGGGGGGGGGGGGGGGGGGGGGGGGGGGGGGGGGGGGGGGGGGGGGGGGGGGGGGGGGGGGGGGGGGGGGGGGGGGGGGGGGGGGGGGGGGGGGGGGGGGGGGGGGGGGGGGGGGGGGGGGGGGGGGGGGGGGGGGGGGGGGGGGGGGGGGGGGGGGGGGGGGGGGGGGGGGGGGGGGGGGGGGGGGGGGGGGGGGGGGGGGGGGGGGGGGGGGGGGGGGGGGGGGGGGGGGGGGGGGGGGGGGGGGGGGGGGGGGGGGGGGGGGGGGGGGGGGGGGGGGGGGGGGGGGGGGGGGGGGGGGGGGGGGGGGGGGGGGGGGGGGGGGGGGGGGGGGGGGGGGGGGGGGGGGGGGGGGGGGGGGGGGGGGGGGGGGGGGGGGGGGGGGGGGGGGGGGGGGGGGGGGGGGGGGGGGGGGGGGGGGGGGGGGGGGGGGGGGGGGGGGGGGGGGGGGGGGGGGGGGGGGGGGGGGGGGGGGGGGGGGGGGGGGGGGGGGGGGGGGGCC